>CAUYLG010076318.1:0-99242 GCA_963573385.1 Cacajao melanocephalus
TTTGCACTGGTTTCTTCCCATTTTTGTGGATTTATCCACCTGTCATCTTTGTAATTGCTGACTTTCAGATTGGGTCTGAGTGGACGTCCAGCTTGTTGGTGATGAAGTTTTTTCTGTTTCTTAGTTTTCCTTTGGCGGACGCCCCTTCCCCACAGAGCTAGGCCTTCCGGATTCAGCTGTGCTTACTGTGAAACTCTCAGTCCTCAGCGCTTCCAATTGCTGTTTTCCTTGTGGGGATGGGACCAGTGGAGCCCGACTCAAAGGGCACCCAGTCGTGTATACTCCGCACTGAGAAGCGCTGCGCCACACTGGGGCACCGGCCAAACAGCCACGTCGGCCAAAAGAGTCGCGCTGGCGACCTGTGTGGCTCCTCTGCCAGGAATCTCCCAGTTTGTGGGCAACAGAAGTTCGTCTGAAATTGCAGCGTCCACTTGCTCTCTGCGCTTTCACTGGGAGCTACAATCCTGAGCTGTTGTTAATTGGCCATCTTGGATCTCTCCACCTGATTTTCTTTTTTTTTAAATTGATTTATTTAGTTTTAGAAACAGGGCCTCACTCTGTCTCCCAGGTTGGAGTGCAGCAGTATAATCATAGCTCACTACAGCCTGAAATTCCTGAGCTCAAGCAATCCTCTGTCCTCAGCCTCTTGAGTAACTAGATCTACAGGCAAATGCCACCATTGTAGAGATGAGTGTCTCACTATGTTGCCCAGGCTGGTATTGAACTCCTGGCCTCAAGTGATTCTCCTGGCTTAGCATCCCAAGATGCTGAGATTATAGGTATGAACAAATGAGACTGGCCAATTTGGTTTTTTTGTCTGCCACTTTGGGATTTCTCTTTTGGTCTTCATCAGCTACTCTATCCACCTGTTCTCTGCATGGTGGAGCTCTTCATGACTACATGCTTGTCTGTATCTCATCTGACACACTCTCTCTGGGCATTTCAATCCATAATTGCATGTCCTCCATTATCTTCTACATGTTAATCACTCAGATTTATTTCTACAGGTCAGACTTTTCTTCTGAGCCCTACACTTGTACAGTGAAGGGCTTACTTGATACAATGATTCAGGTGTTCCATGGTTGTCTGTAAGTCGACACTTCCGAACCAAACTCACTTCTCCCTCATTACCTCACCTGAACCTTCTCCTTTAGCAAAACAAAATAAAAACCCCAAAATGACGTTTCTCTTCATTTCAGAAATCTCAGAAATCTGGGACTGACCCTTGTCCTTTATCCTGGTCAATCACAAATCCAGCTGACTACCTCCAAAAACGTGTTGTTAAGTCCATCTCTCTTTTTCCACTGCCACTCCCCTAAATTCAGATTATCAACAAACAACTCTGGGCCTCTCTCACCACAGATTTCTAACTGGCCTCACCAAGGAAAATGTTGCTGTCTTTTAACCCTCTTTCCCCAGATTGTAGCCAACTAGAGTAATCCATTCTTTCAGTTAATTAAAAGGTATTACCAAATAAAAATGTAATCATGTTCCAATTCAACTTAAAAATCCTTCAATGGCATTTCACTTGGCAGTTCAAAACAAGCCAATTGTTTCAAAGGCTTAAACAACTTTTTTTTCCTTTATTTTTTTTTTTTTGAGATGGAGTCTCACTCTGTCACCAGGCTGAAGTGCAGCGGCACAATCTCAGTTCACTGCAACCTCCACTTCCCAGGTTCAAGTGATTCTCCTGCTTCAGCCTCCGAAGTAGCTGGAACTATAGGTGTGTGCCACCATACCCTCCCATTTTTTTTTTTTTAATAGAGATGGTGTCTCACTACGTCAGCTAGGCTGAACCCAAACTTCTAGGCTCAAGTGATCCTCTCATCACAGCCTCCCAAGTGCATGGGACTATAGGCATGTGCCACTCTGCCTGGCTAACTTAGGGAATCTTAACCACCCATAAATACACCCATGGTTTTAGATGTAGTTTCTGTTGTAGGAATTCCAATTTGATACTCACGCCACAGTTGTCTTATCTTTATCCTAATAGCACACAGAAAGTAGCAAAGACATTAATTAACAATGCCAATGAACGCTGCATTAGAAATTGAGTTATGTAAGCACTGGTTTCGCCTTCTTTTATCCCAGAATCACAAGTGCCTCACACAATATCTGGAACAGAATATGTCTTTAATAAATATTTATTGGATACATGGTGATTAAAGAAAAGTGCTGTCAAAAAGTTCTGTACAGAATGGATATATAATTCACAGAAATCAATTTGGTAATCAAACTCAAGTCTACAGCCAGAAAAATATTTTTCCATACCAGACAACCAGTGTTTGCATATCAAGTGAGTGGCAATAGCCCATTTGGCAGTGAGGGGAAAAGAGGAAAGGAATTAATGTGCCAGGCACAGTGCTTAAGACTGGATAAAATTTTTTCTTTTTAATGCACAAGACAGGATTCCTTCCTTCCAGAAGCTTCTAGATCACTTAGAGGCAACTGCCCAAATATTCAGTATTCAATTTATTAGCTACTTCTTTCTATCTTTTCCTTCCTTCCTTTCCTTTCTTTTTTTCTTTCTCTTTTTCCCTCTCTCTTTTTCTTTCCCTCCCTTTCTTCCTCCCTTCCTTCCTTCCTGATACAAGGTCTTTGCAACCTCTGCCTCCTGAGCTTAGGCAATCCTCCCACCTCAGCCTCTAGAATATCTGGGACTACAGTCATGCACCACCACACCCAGCTAATTTTTGTTCCTATTTGTTTTTTGTTTGGTAGAGATGGGGTTTTGCCATGCTGCCTAGTCTGGTCTCAAACTCCTGGCCTTAGGTGATCTGCCTGACTCAGCCTCCCAAAGTGCTAGTATTAAAGGCATCAACCACCACACCCAGACTGTACTTTCCTTTTTGTTTAGTTATTAGAGGCAGAGTATTACTTTGTTGCCCAAGGCTGGAGTGCATTGGCATGATCATGGCTCACTGCAGCCTCAAACTCCCAGGTTCAAGCAATGCTCCAGCCTCAGCCTCCCAAGTAGTTAGGACTATAGGCACATACCACCATTTCCAGCTAATTTTTAAAAATTTTCTGTAGAGATAGGGCCTTGCTATGTTGTCCAGGCTGGTCTTGAACTCCTGGCCACAAGCAATCCTCCTGCCTCAGCCTCCTAAAGTGCTAGTGTTACAGGAATGAGCCACCATGCCTGGCTGCCTTCTTTTTTTTTTGAGACAGGGTCTCACTTTGTCACTAAGTTGGAGTGCAGGGGCACAATTGTGGCTCACTGCAGCCTTGACCTTCCAGGCTCAAGTGATTCTCCCACCTCAGCCTCCTGAGTAGCTGGGACTACAGGCACACACCACCACACCCAGCTAGTTATTTTCTTTTTTGTAGATATGGGGTTTTGCCATGCTGCTCAGGCTGGTCTTGAACTCCTAGGCTCAAGCAATCCACCTGCCTCGGCCTCCCAAAAAGCTGGAATTACAAGTGTGAGCCACCACGCCCAGCCTGGCCTTTTTCTTTGTGTAAAATGATGATAAAAAGCACACCTGTTTATTCATGTCTGATGGGGGGTGGGATACAGACATCAAATAATCCCATGTACAATAATAATAGCTATCACTCATACAGTGGCTAGTATGTGCCAGGGACGTTCTTAGTACTTTACATAAATTAACAAAATCATACTCTGAGGGAGTAGTCTTAGTAGCTTTACCTTACAAATAAGGAAATTGATGTACAGAGAGATTGAGAAACTTGCCCAAGGTCATATAGCTAGTTCAGGCAGTCTGACACCAGGGTCTACATTTGAACCAACCACTCCACTGCCTTCAAGCAGTGCTCTTCAGCATGAATATATTTACAAATATAAGTGCCATGAAGGGAAGACAGGTGGTGCTATAAGAACATATAACAAGGGCATCCCACCTGCAGCAGGGGACATCTAGAGGTTGAGTGGTTGTCCCCTAAGCAAAAAGAGGGAGGAGGACAGAGATGGACAAAAAACTGGTCACAGCTGAAGGGTAAGTATGGAACCATTAGCCACTTGGATGCAGGAATTCATTGGTGGGCTGGGGAGAGCAGTATATGTGGGAAGATATCTGGGAAGGTCTCAAGGAAGAGGCAAATCTGAAGGAGGCAAACTGAATCCTCTAAACTGGTTTAGAGAGCAGCAATATAGTTTGGATATTTGTCCCCCAAGTAATCTCCAACACTGGAGGTGAGACTTGGTGGGAGGTGTTTGAGTCGTGGGGGGTAAATCCCTTCTGCATGGCTTGGTGTCCTTTTCTCACTTTATTAGTACCACGAGATCTAATTGCTAAAAAAAAAAAGAAAGAGAGAGAATTCTCCCTCCCCTCTCTTGCTCCCTCTCTCGCTCTCTCTCTCTCGCCATATGGCACACCTGCTCTCCCTGTGCCTTTTGCCATGAGCTAAAGCTTCTTGCGGCCTCACCAGAAGCTGAGCGGATGCTGGTGCCATGCTTGTATAACCTGCAGAACTATGAGCCAAATAAACCTCTTTTCTTTATAAATTACCGGGTCTCAGGTATTCCTTTATAGTAATGCAAAATGGATTAAACACAGGAAAAGAAGGGAGGAAAAGGAAACATCAAAAATTCAGATTGAGCCTAATGAATTTCAGAGACAGGAAGATGCTGATATATTAGGATTCTTTCAATTGTAACTAGTAGACATCCAGTTCGAACTGGCCAAGGAAAATGAAGACTATACGGGCTTGAGTTACTAAAAAGCTAAGGATTTAGATCTGGTAACAAGTGGATAAATGAAATCATTAGGACTGCTTTCATTTCTTAGCTCCATTTTCCAATGTTGGCTTCATTCTCAGGTAGTGAAAAGACGGCAGCTCTAGATGAGTATCTTATCAGCTCAGTGAACTCAGGAAGGGGAGCATTTCTTTCCCAAAAGTACCAGGGCTAAATCTCATTAGCTTGGCTCATATTACATCCTCTTTGTTGAACAAGTCACTCTGGTTGGGTCATGAGGTGCTGTCATTGGCCAAGCCTGGGTCATGTGCCTTCCTCTGGCTGCAGGGGGGTGGGTTAACCACATCTGAACCCTAGGTCTGAATGTGGGAGATGCAAAGTTCCCCAGAGTAGAAGCTAGGAGTTCTTACTTAAAGGAGAATGGATGCTGGTCAGGCAAAGACAGAATTCTACCACAAGTGATTGGCTAGAGCAGTGCTCCCCAAACTTTTTGGAGAGTCTGATTTATTAGGTCTGGGATGGGAACTGAGAGTCTGTACTTCTGAGAAACTCCTGGTGATGCCAATGCTGTTGGTCCATGAACCATACTTTGTGTAGCAGGAGACACATTACCTCCCTCAAACTGGTTTAGGCTATTGTATTAGGCCATTCTTACATTGCCGTAAAGAAGTATCTGAGACTAGGTAATTTATAAAGAAAAGAGGTTTAATTGGCTCATGGTTCTGCAGGCTGTACAGGCAGCATGGCACTGGCATCTGTTCAGGTTCTGAGGAGGCCTCACAAAGCTTCCAATCATGGTAGAAGGCAAAGGGGGAGCAAGTGTCTCATATCGCGGAGCAGGAGCAAGAGAGACACAGTCAGGGGGAGGTGCCACACACTTCTAAATGACTGCATCTCAGGAGAACTCACTCACTATCATGAAGATAGCATCAAGCCATGAGGAATCCACCTGCATGTTCCAAACACATCATACCAGGCCCCATCTCCAGCACTGGGGATTATAATTCAACATGAGATTTGGGCTGGGTCAAATATCCAAACTATACCATTCCACCCTGGCCCCTCCAAATCTCATGTCCTTCTCACATTGCAAACTACTATCATGCCTTTCCAATAGGCCCCCAAAATCTTAACTCATTCTAGCATTAACTCAAAAGTCCAAAGTCTCATCTGAGACAAGGGAAGTCCCTTTCACCTATAAGCCTGTAAAATAAAAACAAGTTGTTTACTTACAAGATACAATGGGGGTATAGGCATTGGGTAAATGTTCCCATTCCAAAAGGAGGAAATTGGCCAGAAGAAAGGGGCTGCAGGCCCCAAACAGGTCTAAAACCCAGGAGGGATGTCACTAAATCTTAAAGTTCCAAAATAATCTTATTATTTGACACCACGTCCTACATCCAGGCCACACTGGTACAAGGGGGTGGGCTCCCAAGGCCTTGGGTAGTCCTGCCCTAAAGGCTTTGCAGGGTGAAGACTCCAAGGCTGCCCTCATGGGCTGCAGTTGAGTGCCTGAGGCTTTTCCAGGTGTAGGATACAAGCTGCTGATGGATTTATCAGCCTTAGGTCTGAAGGGTAGTGGCCTACTTTCTATAGTTCCACTAGGCAGTACCCCAGGGTGACCTGGTTGGAGTCTCCAACCCCACATTTCCCCTCTGCACTATCCTAGTAGAGGTTCTTTGTAAGGGCTCTGCCCCTGTAACAGGCTTCTGCCTGGACAGACTTTTCCATATATCCTCTGAAATCTAGGCAGAGGTTGCCAAGAATCCATCACTCTTGCACTTTGTGTGCCTGCAGGCTTAACACCACATGAAAACTACCAAGGTTTACTGTTTGCATTCTCTAAAGTGGCAGTTCAAGCTGTTTGTAGGTCCCTTTGAGTCATGGTGAGGGTGGGAGCAGGAGCAGCCAGGATGTGGTGAGCAGTGTCCCAAGGCTGCACAAGGCAACAGGGCCATGGCCCAGTCCATGAATCTATTCTCTCCTCCTAGGCCTCTGGGCCTGTGATAGGAGGGGCTGCTTTGAAATGCCTTCAAGGCTTTTTCCCTATTGTCTTGGATAGTAATACTTGGCTCCCTTTTAATCATGCAAATATCTCTGGCAAATAATTGCTCTACAGCCTGCTTGAATTCCTCTCTCCAAAAAGGTTTTTCTTTCTCTTCCACATGGCCAGGCTGCAAATTTTCCAAACTTTTTTGCTCTGCTTCCCTTTCAAGTTCTATCTTTTGTCTTGACTCCCATATCTGAGCATAGGTTGTTAGAAGCAGCCACACCATTTCTTGAACACTTTGCTGCTTAGACATTTCTTCTGCCACGTACCCTAAATCGTCACTCTCAAGTTCAAACTTCCACAGATTCCTAGGGCACATACAGAATGCAGCCAAGCTCTTTGTTAAGGCGTAACAGGTGTGACCTTTGCTGTAGTTCCCAATAAGTTCCTGATTTCCATCTGAGACCTCAGCAGCCTGGACTTCACTGTCCACATCATTATCAGGATTTTGGTTTGAAGTCCAGGTAATTTATAAAGCAAGGAGGTTCATTGTACTACAGGCTATATAGGAAGCATGGCACCAGCATCTGTTTCTGACGAGGCCTAATGAAGCTTCTAATCATGGTGGAAGGCAAAGGGGGGGTAAACATCTCATATGGCAGAGTAGGAGCAAGAGAGGTTGGGGGGTGGGGGAGGTGCCACACACTTTAGATGACTAGATCTCGGGAGAACTCTCATTATTGTGAAGACAGCACCAAGCCATGAGGGATCCTTCTGCATGTTCCAAACACTTTCCACGAGGCCCTGCCTCCACAATTGGGGATTCCAGCTTAACATGAGATTTGGGTGGTGACAGATATCCAAACTCTATCAGCCATTTAGTGCCACCCTCAAACCCATCCTTTCATTTTCTTGCTTTTCCCAGTCCTAACTATACCTGCATATCAGCTTATCTCAAAGTTCTCATTAGCCCGTCAATATTTTTAAGGTTTTTACCTCTTATCATCCCCGAATAATGTTTCCTCAATAAGTGAAGCTAAGGTTATCATTATTCTTCTTCAACCCAAAAATTTTCCAGTTTAGACCTGTGAATACCACACTTGTGGTATTTAATCATTCATGAGTCTGACAAGCTCTGCCATGTTCAATTGATTTGTTGTGTATGTAATTCACTGGCTGAGTTTCAATCTGGATGTCTATATTGAACGTTTCAGTTTTAGGATATATACCATTAAAAAGTATGCAAAAGATCGTTTTAACTTGCTGATAGAGCACTCAGTAATCAGATGCTGTTCAATTTCCATTATGTTGATGGTGTTTTCAATCCCGTGGACGTTGTAATCCACATGCCAAAGCTGGCAGAAATACTGAACTCCGTTATAAAATTTTCATATCATTTAAAGCTTTGGATTAATGCCTTTATAGTGGAACTTCTGTGAAACTGAGTCCTGCGATCTGAGTTTTAGACTTGAGGTTGCTCCTGAACTTGAGACATTAATCCTCAAATCTTTAAAGTTGTCTGGGCCTCGGAGCTGGGACTGGTCATAGCTTGGTTGTTCTCTTCTCTTCCTCTCCCAGAAGGCTCAGCCCAGGTTACCACACCAGCTTCATCTGTAACACTTCGGAAAGGCATCCGGGCAGGATACTTGATCCTCTAAGCCTTATGCTACTGATCTACAAAAAAGGAGATAATAGCATCTACCACTTGATAGTTATCGTGGCGATTAAAGGAGATCATGAATGTAAAGACTGGGCACAGTGCTTCACTCCTGTTGTCCCAGTGCTTTGGAAGGTCAAGGTGGGATGATCACTTGAGCCCAGGAGTTTGAGATCAGCCTGGGCAAACTAGTGAGACCCTGTCTCTTAAAAAACAAAGAGAGGGAGAGAGAGAGAAAAGAAAATCAGTCATGACTTACAATGGAGGAAATTATCATCAGGATGTATTTGGAAATAAGACTTAGGTTTAAAGACTTTAGCAGGAATATCATATCTTACGTCGACTAGGAAGCACAGTGACATGAGTCCCAAAACCTTCAGTCATCAAATCTGTCTTCGATTTCCTCCCCAGATCCTAGGGATATTAGCAGTCAATGGTTCTCAAATCTTTACTCTTGGTTAGATAAAAGGATAAAAGCTATTTTCAATTAATTTTTCTTTTGATTCAATTTGTCATTAAATATATTGATCTAAGAATTTATCATGCATCTCACTTGCACAACTTCTCCTTTGAAAGCACCGAATTACAACCTTGTACGTGTAACTGTTTCACACATTCAGAAAGGGGCCCCTTCAATTCGCGTGAACCTATTTGCTAAGTGGTGCACAGACACCCGCTTTGAGCCCGCAGCCACGACCTTTAATGCTGGAAACCTGCACAATCCCATACAGCGCCCATCTCAACACTAGGGGCTGGGTGCCCCTGAGAGGGGCATGCCCGCCTTGAAGATGCAGAAAAGTTTTGTTTTCGTTCTGTCTGCTCCTTGGACAGTCCCTAGTGCTTGCGCGGAACCGGGACGTCTCCTTTGGACCCGCTAATGTCACAAATCGCCCGAGCGCGCCGCTGCTGGCCTCCGCCCAGACCCGGATTCCTCTCCCCTCCCGGCGCCCTCTCTCGGGCGCCCGGCCCGCGGCTGGCGAGGGCTCTCTGACCGCTCCGGTGTCCTCGCCCCATTTTACTCCTTGGGTCCCCGCCGGTGCCATCTGGTTGGAACCCAGGGGAAGAACTAAAAGTTGGACGTCGCCACCCCTACCCCTCGCCAAAAAATAAACACCGGGGGCTGCCGAGGGGCGCGGCGGGAAGGCGACGAGGAAAAAGCGAGAACGGAAGGCTGCCCCGCGTTCGCCCCGGCCCGGACCGCCCGCCTCCCCATCCCCACCCCGCACCCCGCGCCCCGCGCCCCGCGGCGTCCCCGGCTCCCCGACGGCGACGAGGGCCGAGGAAGGCCGCTGCCTCCGCGTCGGGGTCGGCCGGGGGGACCCGCGGGGTGCAGCTGCAGCAGCGGCGCGCCCCAGAGCCTGGCCCGGCGTTCCAGTTAGAATAGAGAGAGGCAGGGTATCCAAAGCAAAAGCAGGAGGCCAGGCCCGGGCGGCGTGGCGGGGCCTCGGGAGCCCGGCCCGGAGCGCTCGGAGCGGCCGGCGCGGACTCACGCAGCGCGCCCGGGCCGCCCCTCCTCCCGGCGCCGCCGGCCGCGGCCCAGGCTCCCTCGCTCCGCCACTCCCCGCCCCTCCGCGCTCCCTCCCCGCCCTCCCCGCGCCGCCGCCGCCTCCTCCTCCCGGCCTCCCTCTCCCAGCCAAACTGAAAGCCGGACCCCAGGCCGCCGTGCCGCCGCCCGGCCTCCCCGCCAGCGCGCCACCATGGGCAGTCCCGGTTTCCCCTTGTAAAGATGGCGGTGAGGGATCGCTGCAACCTTTAGACTAATGACTGTCCGAAACATCGCCTCCATCTGTAATATGGTGAGTGGCCGAGCTGCCTCGGGGTCGCGCCCGACGCGCTGCGAGGCAAAGAAAGGGAAGCCCGAGCCGCACACGCGCCTGGGGGCGGGGGCGTTGGGGGCGTTGGGGGCGGAGGGGTCCGCGCAGCCAGAAGTTCCCTACCCCCGGGCTGGGGGCGCGGCCGCAGCCCCCGGAGCGGCCGGGGAGGGTCCCCGAGCACCCCGCGGCCCCCGCGCCCGCCTCAGCCCCGGGACCTCGGAGCCCGCCCGGCGATCCCGGGGTCGCGCTGCTGCGCCCCCGCCCTCGGGTTGCGGTGGAAGTGGCTTGAGGTGAGGGGAGCGACCGAACCTGGACGTCCCCGGGGAGGGGGTGGGGGACGAGCTGGAGGTGGGGGGCACCCATCCTCTTCTTGCGGTCAAGACAGCCTTGTTGGACTTCCAGACTGCCCTCATCTCATTTTGAGTTCCGTCCTTTAGAGGTGTTTAAAATTCACTTTGCAACAGCAGTTGTGTATCTGGAGAAATTGGAAATGTAATAAAGCTGTAAAAAAAAAAAAAGTGCAGAATTGTGGCTAGAGAAGTGAACTTCAACCTGGTTTGAAAAAGTAACGTAATTTGCTCCGAATGCCTCAGTTTCTTTATCTGTGAAAGAGGGACAAGGCTCTGTAGCAGTAATATTTGCAGGGCCTAAGGGTCGGGCCGGCTGTGGGCTTGGAGGAGGTCTCCAGGGTTATCCTGCCTGATCCGCTGTAGACCTAGTGAAGGCTGCTGGGCATGGATACAGCGAGGGGCATCACTGGGTTCTGATGCAGTCCGGGCCCATGACGTGGTGGTCACTTTAATTTGAGCTTCCCCCACTGCTTTCCCATTTTCTGTAGGAACAGCCTCCAGCCCTTGGTTCCCCAGGGTGGACCCTGCTGGCACCTCCACTTGTCAGAGCCTTTGGGGAACTCAGATTGGAGTAAGGCATTGCTGTCCTGTGCAGGGTGAGATGATGTGTGCTTTGCCTCCATTCTTTAGACTGCAGTGCCCCCCCCAGCCCCCTCCCACGCGGATCCCTGGAGGCAACACGTGCTCTTATAGTGCCAGTTTGAGGAAAACCTCCCTTGAAGCTAGTAATGCTGGCCCCTAAAGGTAATCCAAGGAGGCTTGATGGAGAAGCCTTGGTGTAAGGTGATCTGGCTGCCCTTCCCCCATCACATAGCTTTTTAAATCTTCTGTCCCACATTCTGTTGCAAGATCAACACATGGCAAAGGAGCATTCAGGAGCCTTGTATTAGCTCAGGGGTGGAATTGAGACCCTCTGCCTTCAGCTTTCAGCACAGTGGGACGTGCTGCTGCCACGGCCAGCAGAGCAAATGCTGGGGTCTCCCAGAGTGATAGCTGCACAGATATTGGTGCAGGGCGATTCCAAACAGGGAGTGGATCCTGGAGCCTTTCTGTTTTTTCTTTTTTTCCTTTCTCTTCGAGGAGACAGGTTTCTTTTTTTCTTTTCTCTTTGAGGAGACAGATTTCCTCTTCTTCCTGTGGAGGGGCTGCTTGGGAAGAGATGATGCCTTCTCAGTTTCTCTCTCCTAAGACCAGCTCCTGAGGGAACTGTGAATCTGGAGCAGCCTGAATACTCTTTCATGTCTGCTGGGGTGGCCGCAGGCCTAAGGGTATTGCAGGGTAGTGAGGCTCGTCCCAGCCCTTGGTGGTGTTCTTGTTCTGCTTGTATGTGGTTACACCTCTCTGTGTAGAAGCAGGCTGGAAACTTGAGAGCTAGCATGTCCCAAGAGGAAGCCAGCCTCCAGCTTTTATTCCCTCCCCGCCCCCTCAGTGCAGCTGGGGCTTTCTGGCACACCTGAACTGAATGTCACAGTGTGTTTCAGTGAAACTCAGCCAGGGAGACAAGGTGTGGGGAGGACCTGAGAGGAGCAGGCCAATACTGCCCTGAGGGTTAATATCTCAGGTGGAGACCTAAAAAGGTACCAGATTTTGGACCATCACCCACACGAAGTGAGGAACCAGTAATTCATAAGGAGTCTGATGTTCTTATTTAGACGCCGTGTCTAAAGAGAGTGACAAAGAGTTTGGGTTCTAATGTCAGACTTCCTGAGTTCAGGGCCTGGTTCCTTTTTTTTTTTTTTTTTGACAGGATCTCACAATGTCACCCAGGCTGGAGTGCAGTGGCATGAACATGGCAGCTCACTGCAGCCTCCAACTCCCAAGCTCAAGCGATTCTCCCACCTCCGCCTTCTGAGTAGCTGGGACTACAGGCACATGCCCCTATGCCTGGCTAATTTTTAAATTTTCTGTAGAAACTGGATCTCTCTATGTTGCCCAGGCTGATCTCTTATTGCTGGGCTCAAGGGGTCCTCCCACCTCAGCCTCCCGAAGCTCCAAATTACTGCCGTGAGCCACCATGCCTGGCAGGTCCTCGCTTGTTGGCTTTGTGTCCTTGCACAAGTTGCCAGGTCTTAGACTTTCCTTATCTACCAAAAGGAGA
Organism: Cacajao melanocephalus; assembly: GCA_963573385.1. NCBI lineage: Eukaryota > Metazoa > Chordata > Mammalia > Primates > Pitheciidae > Cacajao > Cacajao melanocephalus. Next base: position 12,570 of record CAUYLG010076318.1, read on the forward strand.
TGTTAATATTGTTGCATTACTTGGGCACAGGGCCTGGTACATGGCTAGAACTCAGTGAGTGTCATTGTCAGCGTCATCTTTCTCATTGTTATGTCATCTACCAGGTGTTTAAGGAACAGTGGAGATTATGCCATTTCAGACCTGGTGGAAGCAACCATTAATATAAACACCTCCCGTGCATAGGAAGGCTGGAGTGGGAATCCTTAACCCCGCCCCCTGCTCAGGTCACCCCTGCCCCTCCCAGTCTTCCTTCCCAGAGGAGAAGGCCAGGTATAAGGAAACTGCTGTCTTTACCGGATCAGACATAAATATTCATTGGACCTCTCTTTAGATTCTTCGCTCAATAATGAATTGTTTCCAGGTAGGTGTCTTACGGGTCACTCCTCACTGCTTAGCTCCTCTGTGGGCCTCAGACTGACTCTTCCCACTCTGAAGTTCGGTTGGTCCCAGCTGGTTTGAGTAGAGTAAGTGGGGATCACATTTTTTTTTTTTTAAAGCAGATCATTTGATATATTTTGAACAGGCTGATTGATATGTGCCCAGAAAGGATGTTAGAAGTTACCATTTTTCTGGGTAATAGGAAAAAACCAAGATCTATCATCGAAAAGCGTATTTGTTTCCTCCACCAGACGAGAAATGACCCAGCAGAGCAGAAACCAAACTTGTAGCAGATACTTTGTGGGATTGAGAACAGAACGTCCCTTCTTTTCCTCATACTTCTTGTGCCAGTTTTAGATATAGGAAACTTGGAAAATATCTTCATTCCTCCACTTACCTACCCACTTGCTGAAATTTTATTGTCCATTGGAAGTTTGGTACTAGTTTCCATTTGTTTTAATTTTTCTTCTGTGTGAATTCCTGCCATGGTAATTCTTGATCAACTTGCTCAGCGCAGGTCAGCTTGGCTACGGAGCAGTGTCTGGTTCAGAGATAGTAAAGCTTGTTTGGCTGGTGTGTTGTAATTTTCATAATGCACTAGTTGCTACCAAGCATGAGGAAATGTCTTCTGTTGATAATCCTCTGATTTTTTTCAGATCAATGAATTTAACTTCCTATATATTTTTACGGTCCTGCAAATGGAAGGTTTTTGTTTTTGGGTTTTTTTAAGTTTCCTGTTTGAAGAGCTTAAGGAATTTTCTAAAAAGGAAGCATTTGTTAGAAGAAACCAAATGTGACATACCAATGCAAATTGGTCCAGATCATCTGACTCTATTTCATTTGTTAGTAGTGCTGTAAGATGTACCTCTGAGAAAATGCCATGTATCAAATAGATTACGAGTTTTGTTCCAGTAAATGACCATCTGTTGAGGACCTGCTATGTTAGTTTTGGCACAGACTATACTCAGGTGCTTAATAAATGAATGAGGTGGGTTCCTGTCCCCAAGGGGCTCAGCTGTTCCTTATCTTGTTGGCATAACATTGGTAAAGATGAAACAATTTCAATACAGTGTAATAATCAGCACAGATAGAGGCTGAACAAACTCCCAGCAGCTGTACAGTGGAAACACAACAGGACATTTCAAAATATATTTTTGTTTGACCAAAATTGGATACATTTTCTACTTCTGGCTTTTAATTTATGTGAGGACATGATTATAGTCAATGTGAGTTAGAATTGGAAGCTGCACCATTGGGTGTCTCTCCAGTTAAGCATGAATCTAATGGTGCTTTTGGGCAAATTGTTGTATTTCCAGGGACCTTATTTTTTCTCATCTTGTAAAACTGATTTTCTTTTTTTGGTCCTGAAAAGCTTCTTAGTAGAATTTCTTAAAGTCTTTATGAAAATCTGCACCTCTTAATTGGTTAGCCACCACGTCATTACCTAATTACCTTGTTTAAAACTGCATTAAACTTACCAGATATTAGCATTTTAGCATCAGTAGAACAGCCTCGGGATGATTTTTGACACCAGTTTGAGTGCCAGATTTGAGTTATTTTAAATAAACCAAGTAGGCTGGGCATGGTGGCTCACTGGTAATACCAGTACTTTGGGAGGCCAAGGCAAGAGGCTTATTTGAGCCCAGGAGTTCAAGATCAGCCTGGGCCACATAGTGAGATCCATCTCTACCAAAAGCAAACAAACAATAAAATCATATAAATAAAAACATATACATATAAAGAAATGAAGTTATCCTGAAATAAGGGGAAAGTAAACATTAAAATTTTGAAACAAAACTAGAGAATTTTTATAGTTTTGTCTTGGTAAGTCAGCTACTTACCTGAGGCAAGTATTTTGAAAATGGTTGGAAACAATTTTTTAAATTATTAAAAAATATGTCAATCTTGTGATTTGAGGGAACAGATATCTTGCCTTTTCCTCTGTTACTGTGATTCATGCTTTCCATTCTCAAAGATAGTCGGCAACTGTAAGTTTAGTTAATGTATCAGCTAGGAGTACAGTCATGTGAGGGTATACTCTGATAGTTGTTAGAGTTAGAAAATACAGTCTGAGGTGAGGTGGGTTAATGTTTAAAGAAAAGAAATTCTGTTTTTCTGGCCCCACTGGTCTCATATGCTGGGGTTTATGTTAGGTCGGGACCTGACAATTAGGTCTGCGGATATTTCTGTTTTTCTTGGAATCCTCAGAGAAAACAAAATTGAATGTCAGTATTTAGTTAGAATGAAAGATAATACCTTTTCTGAATAGCAACTTTATGTACTTCAGTTCACTCATACCATAAAACCTATTTATTTAGTTTTCCCTAAGTGGAATTTTGGTATGTTTGGGTAATAATCAAAAGGCATTTTCAATTTTGATTCTCTTAGCAATTAAGAGAAATTTCTCAAGCTCAGATATCTCTTTTCCTTCCCTCCTGGTCTTTCTAGTTAGTGTGAACGGATTGGGGTTCCATGCTCGTGTTAAATTCTGTAGTATAATCAGAAAGGTATTTGATAATCCCCTATCTCTATCTCTAGCCTACCCATGAAGCCACCCAAAGCTAACTAACTCGAAGAGATGTAAAAGATGGTGTCTTTTAGTCTAGCTAACTTTTATGGTCCAGTTATTGTAATGTAGCTTCTTATAACCTTCAGTTGTGGTGGAACCAAATGCTGGTCTAAGGGGTTGAAAGGCCTTACTGGTCTTTAAGAGAAAAGGCCATTCAAAAATGAACCAGCAAAATCTTTCTTTTTTTTGAGATGGAGTTTTGCTCTTGTTGCCCAGGCTGGAGTGCGATGGCCAAATCTTGGCCCACTGCAACCTCTGCCTCCTGGGTTCAAGTGATTCTGCTTCAGCCTCTTGAGTAGCTGGGATTTCAGGTGCCTGCCACCATGCCCGGCTAATTTTGTATTCTTAGTAGAGATGGGGTTTCACCATGTTGGCCAGGCTGGTCTCGAACTCCTGACCTCAGGTGATCTGCCTGCCTCAGCCTCTCAACTTGCTGAGATTACAGGTGTGACTCACTGTGCCAGGTTGTGAAAACATTCTTGAGACAAACTCTGTATTAACAACCATCCCCAACAGTAAAGGGTTTTTGGAATATTTCTGTACTGGGACTATGGCTTAGAGTTTGGGGGTTGTCGTCAGTGCTGTACGTGGAAGTTTTCCACAATTCTGAGAATGATTCTTCGCTATGGGTAGTTTATGATTATGGTGGTGAGACTCTGTGGTCCCTAGAGCTTCACTTTACACCCATAGGGACAGCCTTCCTTTTCTTCCTTAAGTTCCGATGCCACTTTCAGAACTCTCCAGTACTTTAAAATTAGCTCAGACTTTGGCTTCTTTTCTGAGTGACGGTGAATTTTAGACATACAGAAAAGTGTGTAGAATAATAGAGTGAACACTTGTGTACTGCCCCCCCAGTGAGGAAATAAAATATTGCATATATATTTAAAACCACCTATGAGCCCTTCCTGATCTCATTGCCCCTCCCCACAGAGTGACCACTCTTCTACATTTGATGTTTATTATGTGTTTTTATATTTTTACTAAATTTGTATGCATTCGTAAACTAGATATAGTATATTTTTTCATGTTTCAAACATGCTTTATAATACTAAACATTCTTCTCAGTTTGCTTTTATTTAAATTGTGATTTTGCTATTTATCCATTAAGAGACACATAATCCTAGTTTATTTTAACTGCTGTATAATATTTCATTACATAAATGTGCTACAGCACATTCATTCATTTTAATGTTATAAGCCTTTAGGTTTACAAATTTGTGTGTGTGCTGTTTTAGTGCAATGAACAGCTGTGAACTCATCTCCTTGTGTATAGTATACACAGTTGACAGTTTCTCTGTGGTGTAAACCTGGAAGGGAATTGCTGGGTCAAAGGAATTTGATCATCTTCTTTAATAAGTTGCCAGATTGCCCTCCAAATAAGTTGTACCAGTTTGCATTTCAACCAAGCAGCGTTTGGGGGTTCCAGTTGCTTCAGATGTTGGCAGATATTTAATATTGCTAGACTTGATGTTTTGCCAATCTGATGGGTGTGAAATTGTGTCTTTGTGGTTTAAAATTTGCACTTTTCCTGTTTGCTAGGGGAGGTTGACTGTCTTTTCATGTGTTTGTTATGCTGGTTTATTTTCAACTCGGAGGCTTGGGAGCAGTTTTCTGGGGCTTGAAAGTCAGCATTGTAGTTTTGATTTTGTCTGAAAACAGGGACAATGAAGAAGGGACAATGAGAAGGAAAATCAAGGAGACCAAAGCAAAAGTCATGAAAGGTAGGGATGGATTGGAAGATGCAGGTGAAAAAAATGATGACAATATAATCACTGTGGATGGATGAAAACTAGTAACAAAAAGATAACACAGTAACATTGAGAAGATACCTCGAGTTTTGAGAGTAAATTTGGGAGACCTTCCTGTGCCAGCCAGGCCTGATTCAAGACACATTTGCTTTGTTTAACTGAAGTTGGCTTTAGTGAAAATTGTGTCTGGGGTCTGCTCTAGTGAGAACAGCAGCAAAGCTGGACTTGTGGAGTTTTCCTGTTTACCCAGTTGCTTTTTGAAGTTCTTTTAGAAAGGCAATGTGAAGTGATGGTCATCATCCTAAAATACATTTCTTTGTCCTTCAGGTTAGGTATAGAGTGCAGGAAAATTTTTATCCGGATCTGCTTGAATATATGCTGGTAGAATTACTGTCTCAAATTTTTAGAAAGTATTTTCTACACTTCATTTTAATTTTCAGAGTATGACGAATATTAACCTCACTAAACAAAGAAATGTATGGTTTTTAGGTTCTTTGGTGTATCAAAGAATCGTGCCCACATGTGCATTCTCTTATTAAAAATTTAGACTCTGTGGTTCAACACACAGAGAATTCGATTAAGTAGGTCTTAGGTAGAGCGCTGGAATCTGCATTTTAAATTAGTGTTCCCTCCTTACAAGTGAGCTGAGGACCGTGCTTGGAGAAGTATTGCTTCCGTTGGTAATAACCTCAGCCTCTTAGAAAATGTTGCTTATAGAAATTACCTGCCATGTGAAAGTTTTTTTAAAAATGAATGTAGCCGGGCATGGTGGCTCACACCTGTAATCCCAGCACTTTGGGAGGCTGAGGCAGGTGGATCACGAGATCAAGAGATCGAGACCATCCTGGCCAACATGGTGAAACCCCATCTTTACTAAATATACAAAAAAAATTAGCTGGGCGTGGTGGCACACGCCTGTGGTCCCAGCTACTCAGGAGGCTGAGGAAGAAGAATCGCTTGAATCCAGGAGGCAGAGGTTGCAGTGAGCTGAGATTGCGCCACTGCACTCCAGCCTGGCGACAGAGCAAGACTCCATCTCAAAAAAAAAAAAAATAAATAAAATGAATGTAAAATTATTTAAGCTTAGTAACTTCACAAGCTATAGATTATTGCCAGTCTGTAGATGTATTTCTTAATATTAAAGAGTCAAGTTTTTATTAGTTTATGTTTTCAGAACAGAGATTTTTCAGCACTGGCCTTATATCACATCACCTATGAAGCTTTTAAAAGAAACTTTAAAAATAATAATTAAATCACAAAACATTAACATACAAAAAGGTATGAAAAAAATAATGTATATGTTTACCTACCTTTCAGATTTAACAGATATTAAAATGTAGCCATATTTGGTTACTTTTATTTTTAGACACATTACCTTAAAAAATAGCACTAACCACCCCTGTCTCTTTCCTCTCTTGTCCTCCCAGAGCAAACTGTTTTCCTGAAGTGGGTATGGTGTTTACCAAACATGTGTTATACTTTACTTCCTATTTATGAATCCGTAAGCAATGGATTGCAGTGTGTGTGTGTGTGTGGATAAAACCGTGTAGCCTTTTGCAACTGTCTTTCTTCACTTACCAAGTGTATTTGGATTATGTCAACGCATAGAGATTGAGTTTATTCATTTTGACTGCTCTGTAACAGGATTCTTTGACTTAACTAGTGGTGGTTTACTTATTCTCTTATTTAGGGGCAGTTTGATGGTTTCCAAAATATTCTCTCTGGAAACAGTGCTGCAGTGATTGTTCTTGTTTCTCTCTTCTTTGCTCAGGTGCCTTCATTTTTTTAGGATATAATCCTGGAAGTCAGTATGCTGCTTTTAAGATGTGCTAGGTGTGTTATATTGCTCTCCAAAATAGTTCCACCAATTGGAGCTTTTTTGACATTCAGTCTCTAGGGTCCCAGTCTCAAGTGTTTCTGACAGGATATAGATATAGGTAGTCTGGAGTGAATTTTAGGCACGTGTGTGTGTGTGTGTGTGTGTGTGTGTGTGTGTGTGTATTATAAGTACCACAGTTGATTCCGATGAGCATCCAAGGTTGAGAAACCACCATGTTAGACTGGCAACACTGTGAGGGCAGGAACTATGTTTATTTGTATTATTCACTGTTGCTTTCCCAGCTGTTATCACAGTGCCTAGCACGTATGTGATTGATATTCAATAAATAAATATTGATAAATGATTGAAGAGATGTAATTTGGTAGAATGGAAGAATTGCCTTGCAGTAAAGCAGTGTGCCTTAATTTTATTATGCATAGGCATTAGCTAGGGCTCTAGTTAAAATGCAGGTTTAGATTTAGCAGGTCTGGGGTAAGGCGGAGATTTTGCATTTCTAACAAGCTCTCTGGTGATACAGATAATGCCGGTTTCGGGAACATTTTTAGAGCAGCAAGGCTTTGGGAAAAACAAAACAACTTTTATTTTCCATATAGTTGTAAAGCGGAGGAGTTTGGAATTCAGAATCCTGTTTGGTAAATCTCAGAGCTTATTTCTTTATCCTTTTACAACAAAGGTAGTCAAATAAATAACTTCTTTAAAGCTTTTTGGGGAGCATCAGAAGAGATCCTGCCCATGGAAGCACTTTGTGAGTTGTGATGCCCTCATGAATACTAGTTTTCATAACTATTCTTATTCTTTTAGTGAATCATTATTTTCCTTCTGTTTGCTCAAAGTGCAAAGCTGTTGGTATTTCAGGATCCAGTGAAATTCTATTTCCATTTTGACCCACTATCAACATTTAGTGGGGCACTTTGGGAGGAGTGACATTGGGGAAGGAAGTTGGCAAAAGCAGAGGACAAATTCACCACATGGTTTGGTTCTAACTATGGGTGCTGTGTTGGTGAGGATCCCTGTCTCCCTGTTTCTGTGGTATCAGGAGAAACGGGCAGAGAGAGGCCCACAAGACTCTTTTAATCAACTCAGCGCTGTAGCAGGTGACAGGACAGTAGGAGACTCTCTAATTGAGTTCCCAAGTCAGATAACTTTTCAAAGCAAAAAGATAATGCTCAGAGTAATTATAAAATATTAATTGATTTATATGTATAATCTGAGCTATTAAGGGCAAACTAGAGGTAGGTCACGCTAAGAGTAAGCCACCACAGGACACTCCCATTTAAATACAGGGTTTCAGGAGGCTTTGGTAACTGGGTTTCCCTGCTTTATGAATCAGAGGGTAATATGGTAAGGGAGAGAAGGCAAATATAAATAAATAAAAAAAATAAAGTAACATTCAGAATGAATGTGTACTGTATGGTTGGCGGGGTGTGGGTGGATAACCTATTATTTCCAAGCTTTTCTTACTCTAGAGAAAAACTGGGATGCATCCAGTTACTTAGGTCAGTGATGCTCAAATGTCACTTTGCTATCATTCTTCATGGTTTTCACCACATCTGTATATCACTTGAACTTATTTACTTAGTAGTTTTATTTAAATCAGTTCACCTTGTTTTAATTTGACCTCATTCTAAAACATCTTCAAAATGATGGATTTGATGAGCTAGTTTTATGTTTTTCTAATACTTACCAAAAACATTACTGCTACAGTTAAAACTGTTCATACTGGTGCCACCTAAGAGTAACTCCCTTCCCTCCAGGATTCATGGCGCATAGTTTGGGTGACATTGGCTCAGATAAGAGGTTCTTTGTAGTGGCTCAAATAACTGGCTCTTGGGGAGCACTATTTGTTGAACTGCTTTGTAAATGATGGGTCTGAGCATTGAGCTTACTTAGGAGGCAGGTGAGTACCTGGCTGAGATCTGGTTGGACTTTCTACACCACTGTTGATTGGGTATGAGAGCTTGATGTTCTCTGCCCTTGTAAAGACACACTTCTTATCCATAGCCTGTGGGTGATGAGAGAACTTACCTCCCTGGGTTACTGGGGGGCTTAACTGGAGTCATTGATGTCTGGTGTTCAGCCTGGTGCTTGGCTGTTCCATTACCACTTTCTTCGGTTCCCTTGTTGTTTCCATTAGTGAAAGAGTCCACCAAACACTGTAGTAGGCAGAGCCCTGAGCTAGGACTCAGAAATCCCGGGCTCTGATTGCTTTCTAGCTTTAGTGATGTTGGGCAGGTCACTGAGGCCTCGCTGGGGCTATAAAATAAGAACCACTCCCGCTGGTGAGCAGCGGTGAGAAGACGAGCATTTGTGTTATAAACCAGCCATGGCTTTCAGTCAAGGAGAACCAGGGAAGGGCTGCAGGACAAAGGAAGGATGAAGCTATGATTTCCGACCAAAATGCCATTGGAAGACACAGTGCTGGTGGTGTGTGGCCAAGCTTTTGTTGTCACTAGTCAAGATACAATGTTTCTTCTTTTCCTGAGAATGAGGGCACATCTGTGTAGTAAAAGATATGTCGTCTTTGAATGAGCTTACACCACGCTCTTTTGTGTCATTTGGCACACACAGGTCTTCCTGAGAAATAGGTGAAGTAGCCAAGAGCAGTTTATTTTCTAAATTTTTAAGTAAAGTGTCTGAATAGGTACTATGAGTTCACGTGGCAGAAGTTGCAAAATGTGCACAAGGTTATATGTTGAAAATAGACCCACTGTCCAATTCTTACCTCTGGCATCTATCAATATTTATAGTTTTTTATGCTTCCATTTAGAGTTATATGCATATACAAGGAAATGTGTTTATATTTCTCTCCTACTTTTTAAATACACAGAGTACATAGAGTATACCCTGATCTATCCTCATCTGCTCCTCGCTGTTTGTGTCTTGTAGGAAGATCTGTGGGAAGAGCGTCCTCATTCTTTTTTTATGGCTGCAGAGTATTCAGTTGCTTGAGTGTATTGAATTCACTGAACCAGGTCGTCACTGACTAGCAGGACGCATTGTAGGTAGTTTTCTAGTCTTTGGTTTTCACAGACAAGGCTGTAAGGAACAACTTTGTTCGTATGTGGGAGTATATTTGTTGACCAGCTTCCTAAAAATGGATTTGCATTTGTAACTGTGATGGATTTTGCCAAATTGCCCTCTATCGGCAATATGTGTGACTGGCTGCTTGCAGTCTTACCAAAGAAGTGTGCTACCCAGAGACCTTTTGATCTTTGCCAGTCACGGGAAAGATGGTGTCTTAGTATATTTTAGTTTGCGTTTCTCTGATTAGAAGTGAGCTTCAGCAGCTCTTCATGCATTTAGGAAAATAAACTCAATTTTATTTAAGTGCTTTGCTGTTGGTAATTATTTTCAGAGTCTGTAGGGAAGGACCAGTTTTATTGATATTTTCAATCTGTCTCAGACCAATATTTTTGTAAAATACAATAAAACGGAATAACTAGCAACATGGAATAAAAAAATCCAAGGAGAAATGAAATGCAAACCTCAATATTTTGTTACTAAACTTGACAGATATGAAATTACACTATCCACTCATTTTATCTCCATGTTTTCAGTTTCTGGATGTAGCTCACCATGGAGCGTTTTGAGTAAATCACATTGCTGTAAAGAAAGACTTGCTCATATTTTTTTCTCCCATTGCTACCCTATTTGAGGGTGGGAGGAGAGAGCCCAGAATTTTATATTTTATATTTCACCATCAGTACATTTCAGGATGTTTTTGTTACATTAGTTGAAAATATTTCTGAAGGTGCAATACTGACCCAGGAGGGACTGGTTCCCGAGGACAGCGTTGCTGCACAAGTGCATTCAGGCACATTGACTCCTGCTGTGCTCCCCATGCTGTAAGATGGGTTGTAGGTGTTGTGATTTTCACTGGTGAAGACCTTGAGCATCGAAGATGGGAGAATGAAACCACCCTGTTAATAAAATTTGCAGAGCAGGCCTGTATTTGTTCATTCTCATACTGCTATAAAGAACTACCTGAGACTGGGTAATTTATGAAGAAAAGAGGTTTCACTGACTCACAGTTCCAAGACTTAACAGGAAGCATGGCTGGGAGGCTTCAGGAAACTTACAATCATGGTGAACAGTGTCAGGGAAGCAGGCATATCTTACCTTGATGGAGCAGGTGAGACCGAGAGAGAGAGAAAGGAAAGTGCCACACACTTTCAAACAACTGGATCTTGTGAGAACTCACTCACTGTCATGAGAACAGCAAGGGGGAAGACCACCCCCATGATCCAATCACCTCCCACCAGGCTCTCCCCCAACACGTGGGAGTTACAATTCTAGATGAGATTTGGGTGGGGACACAGCCAAATATCAAGGCCTCTTTGACCTGGAGTTTTGCCAGCACCCCAGCCTTCTCTGCTGCCTTTCTGAAAAGAGATGGGAAGTGTATTTATGGTAAAGTAGGAGTTTAGCAGATATCATAATTCAGGCAACATCTTGGTGGCTTTGTAGAAAAATTGAATTGAGAATGAAGTTCTTGCTTCTAGCTCACTGACTTCAGTGATGGAGTGCTGTTTCCTTCTCTTCCACCTGCAGCTAGAAAATAGACATGGTCTCAGGATTCTTTGTTCTGCTTTTGACTTGAAGTTTTAGTTTTACATGAGGACATCATTGTGTTCTCTCTAAATATATGGAGAATTGTGTTGTCAACCCAAAACTGTTTTCTAGAATTTTTTTTTTTTTTCTGGAGATGAAGTCTCTCTCTGTCGCTCAGGCTAGAGTGCAGTGGTGCAATCTTGGCTCACTGCAACCTCCGCCTCTTGGGTTTGAACCATTTCCCCTGCCTCAGCCTCCCAAGTAGCTGGGACTACAGGCACACCATGCCTGAGCACTTTCTAGATGTTCTTTAATGCTCCTTGCTAGAGTGACTTGGGATGGTTATGCAGTCATGTATCTCAGGATCAGCTTTCTTCAGTGGCAGATGTTTTGGCTTCTGTGTACAATTATTAAATGAAGTCATAGTGAGATGTTTTTCAGAATATTTTTTTATTCAGGATCATATAAGATAGTGGTCCCCAAACTTTTTGGCACCGGGAACAGGTTTTATGGAAGATATTTTTTCCACAAACGTGGGCAGAGCTGGGGATGGTTTTGGGATGAAAGTTCCACCTCAGATTATCAGGCATTGGACCCTCAGAAGGAGTATGCAACCTAGATCCCTCACGTGCGCTGTTCACAATAGGGTTCACGCTCCTGTGAGAATCTAATGCTGCCGCTGATCTGACAGGAGGTCGGGCTCAGGTGGTAATGCTTGCTCACCTGCTGTGCCACCTGGTCCCTAACAGGTCACGGAACTGTACCTGGGGGTTGGAGACCCCTGATATAAGACATAAAAGTGACATGCTGTCATGCTGTGAGATGAAAATGCCCTTTGACTGCTTTCTTGTTGATGATTGCTTTCCCTGTTAGAGCCTGGAGAGGAATGGGCTGTTGAAACACGAGCCAGGGTTATAGAATAATGATATTAAGATCATAGGTTCACTACTTACCGCTGCCTCATACTAACACTTGACCTTGGCAAGTTAGTTAACCTCATTTCCTTCAGCTATGACATGGGGATAATGAGTCCCCATCAGTGATTTATCTGGCAGGGAGAGTCACATTCAGTATTGCTCAGTGGGTCAGAGGCTCTGTGGTGACATGTTGTTAACTAAACAGGTCAGGCATTTGTAGCCACTCTTGGTACGTGCCCGGTGGTTAGGTAATGTGTGACAGCCAGCAGCTAAAGTGGACATGCTCAGAGACAGTTCTGGCTGTCTACCCAACCCTTACGTCGTAGCTAATGAATTACTAAACGTATGAATGAAAATATCTTCTCTCCTGGCTTGTGGTCCAGAGCTCAGACACAGGAACCGAATTGATGTAGGTTTGAATCCCAAGTCTGCTCCTATTGGCTGAGTGAGCTTGGGGAGGTTCCCTACATTTTTTTCATGTATAGAATGGGGTTATTAAGAGTAATCTGGCTTGGGTTAGCAGGCAAGATTAAACGCATGTGAAGTTTTCTGAATGAGTGGTACCTACTGCTAACTTTCCCCCTGCTTCCCAAGTTTATTTAATGAGCAGATTTGTCAAGTGCCTTCTATACACCAGACATTCTAGTAGGTGCTGGCAAATGAATCAGACCTAATTGCTGCCCTTATAAAGCTTATGGCCTAGTACAGGGGTTGGTGAGCTTTTCTGTAAATGTCTGGACAGTCAGTGTTTTCGGCTTTGTGGGCCGTAGTGTCTCTATCACAGCTATGCAATTCTGTTAATATTGTGACCGTAGTTGCCATAAGTAAATGAATGATCATGGCTGTGTTGCAATAAAACTTTATTTATGACAGTCGGCGGGTCATATTCTGCACACGGGCTGTAATTTGCAGACCTGTGGTCTAGTGGGAAGACAGATGTTAAATAATTACAATTATGCTGTTACAGATTGTTCTAAGGGCTGTGGAGGAACAGACAGGACTCTATGAGAGGGAAGGGTCAGGGAAGGTGCTTTGAAGAAGTGACATTGAAACCAAATGATGAGGAGAGGCAGCCGGAGGAGGAAATGGAGAGTGCTCCTGGCTGGTCTGTGGGTTCGTATCTTTTAAAGGCATGACAGATATTCTATGGCTTTCTTTGGATTAAGAGAAATAATTTCTTTTCTCTGTTTAGTTCATTGCCAGTTCTCTCCTCCGCCACTCCCTCCCTGAAATAATCCAAGAGATAAGCTAGGTTACCAAGAGATAAGCTATGTTAATATATTGACACATTTTGTTCTGCCTATTTTGGTACTTTCTCTCTCTCCCTTTTCCATTGTTTTTGTTATATTAATTGTCAGTATCCAAGTATTTAGAAGGTAGAGAAGATTGTACATTATTTCACTATTAGGTATAAAGTGATTTGCTCTCTAGAATTCGTATTTGCCTTTTCATACAGTTTTCTCTTTTTGCCTTTTAAAAGTTGACGTTATTTTCTTTTATTGTTTAGCTAGATCAAAGGTCCACAGTCTTTTGAAATGATATTGGAAAAAAAAAGCTGCTTTCCTCTCGACTACATCTCATGTCTCTCCTGACTGCCAACCTCAATTTTATGTTTCCTTTAAACAGGTTGCCAGTACTCTGTGGCGATTCCACGGAGAAGGACTTGTGTGTTCTCATTCTAGAAGATTTCAAGGGGTGCTTCAGAAGGAAGGGGGTTCTCCCAGCAACTTTGTGACCTCTTTGGTTTCTTCAGTTCTTTCAGTTCTGTGGTTCCAAGGAGACTGCCTCCCCGAGAGTCAGGATTATGTAGTACTTGGGAGTGCACACACTGGAGCCAGACTGTGTGGTTTCAAACCCAATTCCAGTACTTATTAGTTGTGTGAACTTGGATAGTTCCCTGCCCTCTCAGTTTCCTTATCTTTAAGGCCAGTAGCAGCATCTGCCTCATAAAGTTATTGTGAGGATTAAAATGAATGAAATACAGACAGAATCCTTAGAACAGTGATTGTATGCACTCTATGCTGTTTATGAGTTCTCTATTATTATTAATTACATCAGAGGCACAGGTGGCCGTAATTCCTTTCTAATCACCCTTGAATTCTGTCAGGTGACTTCTGACTCCTCTTGAAATCTTGGGCCGAGTCACTTCATTTTTGCTTCACTTTCTCCGTAAGACTTTAAGGAATGATCTTTGTCATCAGAATTGCGGGAACACTAGTCCTTTTGAAAATAGGTCCTTTATGCACTTTGTGCTTTGAAAGCATAGTTGATAATTAGACTAGCCTTTTGAACCATAGATCTACAAATGTGGTTTTAGCAGCAACAGTCACCTCTCCTGTCATCTACTTTGATTCATGGTCTATAATTAATGACTTACTCTCTATGTACTTAGAAATCCTTACATGTTATCTTTGGCCTTTCTTGTGTCCCTTCCTTGTACAAACTTGAAAGAAAGGCTGCATGTCCTAGGATGCAGATAAATGAGCTGCCTTGGAAAGATCTTGGGCAAGTAAGTTTACTTCTCTGGGCCTTCGTGTTTTAATCCGTAGCATGGTCTGGCTCTCCTTCAAGGACCCTTCCAGGTCCCTGTGCTTTTGTGTCAGGCTCCCCCATATTTTGAGAGTGTTCTCATTGGTTTTTATAGACCTTGTAATGCCATTGTTTTGATTATTTCCTCCTTCTGGACAAGGCCATCTTCATCCTCTGCCCCCCAACCAAGGAAGAAATTCTAACTTGTTTTCCTTGTAAATTACTTAAAAACATTTCTTTCTTTATCCATCGCATGCATTTATGATTCATCCTTCCTGGGATTTTGTTATTGTTGTGTTTTGGTAGCACCCCTTGGCAGTCATAGACTTGGTTTCAGGGGTGCTTTGACAAGCTAACGTTATAGTCTTGTTGGAGCTTGTCCCAGCTCAGGTGCTATTTTTAATAAAGTTGGCTGTATTGGTTTTCAAAGGTTGCCACATTTTTTACTGATGGAAATAAGAACCCTATGTTTCTTAGGCTTCCAGACCCCGTGATTTACCCCCTAGGTAGGTACTTTGTTCAGCATCTGGTCATGTAACAATTATTTTTCAGTGCCCCTCATTGCCTTTTGTGTCTTGTGAGGGTGCTAGGAATAGCAGTGCAGTCTCTTGGGTTTGTAACATACTTTATTATTTATACGGTGCTGATTACATTCCCAGTTTTGCTTCATTGTCTCTGCTGCCCCGAGGAATAGTCAGGATGGATATCAGCAGCCCAACCTCTCAGCCAGGAAGCTAAGGCCACAGAGAGGTAAAGTGACTGAAATCAAAGGCATTTCATACTGGTGAAAAACAAATGGCCAAATAACAACTCTGAGGTATTTGCGGAGGGCCTTAGGCAACTGGTCTGCAGGGCATTAGTTTACTAAATTATTACATTTTCATTAAATTTGTTAAAATTTTAATAAAAAATAATATATGCTGAGCCCTGCAGCATGCCTGGCTCTGTTCTACATCTGAGGGACACAAGGGTGTGGTGGCTTACGCCTGTAATCCCAGCACTTTGAGAGGACTAGACCGGTAGATCACAAGGTCAAGAGATCGAGACCATCCTGGCCAACGTGGTGAAACCCCGTCTTTACTAAAAATACAAAAATCAACTGGGCATGGTGGCACGCACCTGTAGTCCCAGCTACTCGGAAGGCTGAGAGGCAGGAGAATCACTTGAACCTGGGAGGCAGAGGTTGCAGTGAGCTGAGATCACACCACTGCACTCCAGCCTAGGCAACAGAGTGAGACTCCACCTCAAAAAATAAAATAAAATAAATAATATTCGCTTTTAGGAAAAAATTCAAAGAGTTAAGAAGATAAAAAGAAAAGCCCCTTCATGACCTCCTCTTCTTCTAGGCCCACTCCCTGATGCTGGGGACCACTGTTATAATATTTCAAGTGTTCTTTCAGAAATTTCCATTAAAATGTAGATGTCGAATACAGTGGCCTGGTCTGCTTTGTTCACCTTTTGTCCCTCAGATGTCAAATAGAGCCAGGCACACTACAGGCTCAGTGTCTGTTGATGGAATGAACCACATTTACAGAATTGTCCTATACGTGTTGTTACTCTGTGACATATTTTTACTTATCATTGTATCTTAGGCAAATTTTCATAGCAGTACCTGTAGGGTAACTTTACTTTTTAAAATAGCCACATGGTCTTCCATCATATGGATTACTATAATTATTTAACCAACTCAAGTTGTTTTCATTTTTTTTTTTCCTGTTACAAACCTTGCTGCAGGGATATGGCTGCTGATTATCCCCTCAGTATCCATTTTTCAGCCAGGCACAATGGCTCACACCTGTAATCTCAGCACTCTAAGTGGTCAGGGGGAGAGGATTGCTTGAGCCCAGAAATTTTGAGACCAGCCCGGGCAACATGGCAAGATCCTAACTCTACCAAAAAAAAACAAAAAAAAGGCAGGCCTGGTAGCCCATGCCTGTAATACCAGCAACTCGTGAGGCTGAAGTGGGGGGATCACTTGAGCCTGAGAGATTGAGGCTGCAGTGAACCCTGTTTGCACCACTGCACTCCAGCCTGGGCAAAAGAGTGAGAACTTGTCTCAAAAAAAAAAAAATGAATTTTTCATTTCTAGAGACATTTTACCTGGTCATGGGTACTCAGGTAAAGACCACCTTTGTCAGGCTCCCTTGCAGCTAGGTGTGGCCACACAACCAGATGAGATTCTGGCTAGTGGAATTGTGAGCAAAAGTAATGTGTGCAGCTGGCAGGAGCATCCTTGAAAGGGGAGGACCTGTCCTTTCCCATTTTTTCTGCTTCCCCCTGGCAGAGGTCATTTGATGGTTGGAGCTAGAGTAGCCGTATTGGTTCCAAAGCTAGAAGCTGGCTCTTGAGGATGACAGAGCAACAAGAGGAAAGGACCCCGAGTTCCCATCACTGCAGAGCTGCTGTATCAGGCCCGCGCTGCATCCTCCTGCACACTTATATGACAGAAAAATAAATTGCTGTCTTGTTTGAGCCACACTTATATTATTTGGGTCTTTTTACGGCCTTTATCTCTGTTTCCACCTGTGTGAAAATAGAATAAAAAAAGCCAAATTTCAAATTGCAGGGTTGAAGGATATGGTCATTTAAAACTTTGATGCTACTGCTTAATCTTTAAGCAGTTATCATCATCATCATGATCATCATCATCTCATGAAACATATCATATCTATGTTCTTTTATTATGCAAACATTTACATCTAACATATTTAAGCCCTGAGTCTGTTAAGGATGCACAAAGATTCACGTTACCAATGAAAAATGCTAGCATGTGAAGAGTTTGGTTCCAAATGTCAATATCAGTGACATTCTGTATCCATGGAAACCAATTCTTAGACGATGTGTCTATAAAAGGGAAGGGAGAATGGGGAAGTGGTGGAAAGTACCGCTTAAGTCTCACCGAACAGTACGTAGGGAGAGCACGAACATATGTTTCCAAATTATGCACATGGAAGCTACCCAGACAGCCCTACCCATCCCTGTCCATGCATGCATTCATCCAGCCATCCAGCCATCCAGCCATCCAGAAGATACGAGACTACTGTGTGCTAGCCACTGAGAATGCAGTATTGAGCAGGTCAGACACATTCTTCGCTCCCATGAGCAATATATATATACACACACACAAAATTATATATACATATAAAATAAATTATATATATAAATTCTATATATAATTTAGGGCATTGGACAGGGGTTAATAATCATGTAAATAACAACTGGAATATATAAGGGAGACATACAAGATGCTATGAATGGGGAGTGGAGCTTGGGGAGGGGTATAATACTTTCTTATTGCTGCTGTAAAAATTACCACAAACTTTGTAGCTTAAAAAGACACAAATATAAGCTGGGCGTGGTGGCTCACGCCTGTAATCCCAGCACTTTGGGAGGCTGAGGCAGGCAGATCTACGAGGTCAGGTGTTCAAGACCAGCCTGACCAACATGGTAAAACCCCGTTTGTACTTAAAAATACAAAAAATAGCTGGGTGTGGTGGCACGCACCTGTAATCCCAGCTACTTGGGAGGCTGAGGCAGGAGAATTGCTTGAACCCTGGAGGTGGAGGTTGTGGAGGGCCGAGAGCACGCCATTGCATTCCAGACTGGGTGACAGAGTGAGAGTCTGTCTCAAAAAAAAAAAAAAAAGACACAAATATATTATCTCACAGTTCTGGAGGTCACAAGTCTTAAAATCAAGGTGCAGCAGGACTGTACACCTTCCAGAGGCTCTAGGGGAGAATCTATTTCCTTGCCTTTTCCAGTTTGTAGCGGCTGCCTGCATTCCTTGGCTCATGGCTCCTTCCCTCTTCAAGGCCAGCAGCATGGCATCTTCAGTCTCTCCATCTGACCTCTGTCTGTCGTCACTGCCCCTCACTGACTCTGACCCTCCTGCCTCCCTCTCTTGAAGTCATTTGTGATTATACTGGGTCTCCTGGGATAATCCAGGATAATCTCCCCATCTCAAGGTTCTTAATTATTTAATCATATCTGCAAAGTCCCTTTTGCCACATAAGGTAACATCGTCATGGGTTTTAGGGATTAGGGCCTGGACACTTTTGGGAGGGGCAGTATTCTCTCTGTCACAGGAGCTGATTTAACCTAGGGGTGCCAGTGTAGAATTCCTCCGGGAGCTGACTTTAAGCTGGCCTTGCAGGATGCTGGGATACAGGCATCTGAAGAAGCAAGGGAGGAGCACTCAGACGGTGAGCTTGGGGTAGTTGAGGTACCGGAGAATAGCAGGAAGGCCACTGGGACAGGGAATGAGGGGTAGGAGATGAGGTTGGAGACAGCAGTGAAGGCCACTGGAGGATTTTAAGCAGATTGGTATTTAAAAAGAGCACTTTTTTTTCCCACAGCATTAACATTTGGCTTAGAGGTAGGTAAGGTGGGTGGTAGAGGCCATTCAGGAGGTGGTTGTAATTCAGATGAGAGATCTGACAGTCTGGCCTACCTGGTGACAGTAGAGTAAAAGAGAAGCACATGGGATCGAGAGATTTAAGGAGGGGGAGGCAACAGGACAGTGATGGATGGGCGGGGAGTGCAGAGGATGATGTCGGCATGACCTGTAAGTTTCTGGCATGAGCAAGAAGAGGAAGAGTCCTTTTCTGAGCAGGGAAACACCAGATAACTGAAAAATCTTGTTTTAGGTAGATTGATTTTGAGATCCTGTAAGACAAGTACGTGGATTTGCCAGTATTCATTCAGTCTGGAGCTCAGAAGTGAGGTTTCCAAGCTGCCAAGAAAAGGTTGGAAGTGATTGGCACATACTGGCTGATTGGAGCCATGTGAGTGGTTCTTGGCCTCGGCCTGGGCCTGGGAGAGGGTGGAGGGCCCCAGACAGCCCCTGGAAAAAGCCAGCCCCCTATAAGTGCCATGGAGTTTGCCAGATTTGAAACTCAGCAGGGATGAAGTGAGGGTAGAGCCCAGAAGGGGCTTTTTGAGGAGCGCTTTGGAGATGAGGAAGTAGAGACAGGTCTTAAGATTTTATTATGAGGGTGGGTGCGGCGGGTCATATCTGTTATCCTAGCACTTTGGGAGGCCAAGGTGGGCGGATCGCTTGAGCCTAGGGGTTTGAGACCAGCATTGGCAACATGGTGAAACCCTGTCTCTACAAAAAATACAAAGACTATCTGGTTGTGGGGGTATGCACCTGTAGTTCCAGCTTCTTGGAATGCTGAGGTGGGAGGATCACTTGAGCCTGGGAGGTCAAGACCGCAGTGAGCCAAGATCACGCCACGGCACTGCAGTCTGGGCAAGAAAGTGAGACCCTGTCTCATAAAAAAGAAAAAAATGATTTTATTATGGAACACATGAGACATTTTGTATTAATTTCCTATTGCTGTAACAAATTACCGTTAACTTAGTGTCTTAAACAGTATACATTTATGATCTTATGGTCCTGGAGGTAGAAGTCTGAAGTGGGTCTCACTGGGCTAAAATCAAGGTGGTGCCAGGCTGTGCTCTCCCGGGAGGCTGTGAGGAGACCGATTTCCTTGCCTTTCCTGGTTTCCAGAGGCTACCTGCCTTGCTTGCCTCTGGCCTCTCCTTCCATCTTCAAAGCCAGCTAGGGCGAGCTGAGACCTCACACATTGCCTCACTCTGATGTCTTCTGCTTCTGTCTCCCACTTGGAAGGACTCTTGTGATTGATCCTATTGGGCCTATCTGGAGAATCCAGGACAACCTCCCTATTGTAAGGTCACTGGATTAGCAAATTAATTCCATCTACAGCCTGAATTTCCCTTTGCCATGTCAGGTCGTGTATTCTCTAGTTCTGGAGATTAGGGGGACTATGATTCCACCTATACACATATATGTGAAAAATAAACAGAATAGCACAGTGATCCCCCACACACCCCTCACTCAACTTCAACAACACAGCTTTATCCCCCTACCCCTGCTTCTCCCCACCTCACCACCAGATTGTTTGGAACACATCTTCGAAATGATCTGAGTCATCTGCAAATATTTCAGAATAAATAGTTGTTTAAGAAAGTTTAGCTCTGAGGGGGAAGTAAGGAGGAGCTGGTAACTGTGGTTGATGTCTGGGGCAGTGTGGGTGTGTGTATTTTTAATATGGGAGATGCCGAAGCATATTTAAATGCTGATGGGAAGGATCTGATAGAGGCGGAGAGCTTGCCCTTGGGCAAGAGAGACATCTCTGTCATTAGCAAGAGAGAGGGACATAGGAAGTTGAGGGAGTCCCTGTCTCATAGGTAATTTTTTTTTTTTTTTGTGAGAAGGATCAAGGGGATGGTGAGGTTTTGAGGAACTTGGGGACAGGTGGAAGTGAGCACTGTGGAGTGGAGAGGGAATGCATCGGAGACACACTGGAATGTGGTACCTGTTGAGGGCCCCTTGAAATAGAGGCATTCCAGTGAATCGAGTCAGCTTGGTTGTTGGACTTTTTTTCCCTCTAGGATTACACATTTGTCTGGATGTATGTTCAGAGAGGAAAATGATTGGTTCACACTGGCTTGGCCTTTTTTGCCAGATTGGGTGTGGCCAAAGGGTAGGGTGAGGGCTGTTTAGAAGAGCAGCTGGATCTGTGATCTGTAGACTCAAAGCTGAATGAGAAAGTAGAGGACTGGTGGTTCTGGAGAGGTGTTGGTGTGGCTGTGATGGCGAGCTTAAAAGAAGCCAGTGGCAGCATCGCCTGTGGGGTGTAAGGAGGCAAAAAGAAGCAGCAGCCGCCAGCTGACAGCTGAGTTCGGGCAGACTGTGGGCACCTGCATTTGAGGAATTCAGGGTGATGTCCACATCCAGGGTGTCTATGGGAGTGGGTAGCTGAAGTGGAGTGGAATAAAAGACAATCGAAAAATAGGACATCAAGTTGCTGGAAGAGCATGTGTGGGACAGCTCATCCATCCACATGGGTGTTGAAACCACCTGGGTGATGGCAAGAATTGCAGTATAGTTGTAGGTCTTCCATGAGTTGGGTCAGCCAAGATGAGGGGCAAGGAAGGAGCTTCGCAGTGGTGGGAGGCATAGGCCCCAGAAAGGGAGATGTTTTGGCTGGGCGCAGTGCCTCACACCTGTCATCCCAGCACTTTGGGAGGCCGAGGCGGGTGGATCACTTGAGGTCAGGAGTTTGAGACCAGCCTGGACAACATGGTGAAACTCCGTCTCTACTAAAAATACAAAAATTAGCTGGGCATGGTGGCAGGCACCCGTAATCCCAGCTACTCAGGAGGCTGAGGCAGGAGAATTGCTTGAACCCAGGAGGTGGAGGTTGCAGTGAGCTGAGATCAAGCCACTGCATTTCAGCCTGGGGACAGCAAGACTGCGTCTCAAAAGGAAAAAAAAAGGGAAATGTTTTTACAAGAGGGTGAGGGTGTGTCGTAGTCTAGAAGCAGCACCAAGGATCAGGGCCCAGCCAACTTCTCCTCATGACCCTTCCAGACCCAAGCCAGCTCAACCTGAGGGGTGCTGAGGGGGTGCTGAGGAAGTGCTGACCTCAGAGTAGAGCCAGGTTTCACTGAAGGCACCGCGAACTCACTTTGACTTTTCGCTGTCCTGTCCTGTGCTGTGCTGTGGTGCACCCAGCCTCCTGCCTGAGTGGGCCTGACCTCTGTCTCCGGCATATTTCTCTTGAACACTGGCCCCTGGGTTGTCATCCTTAGCTACTTCCAGGTTCCCACCTCCCAAAATGGGAAAATATTAAGACAGGTGGAAAAAGGCAAACTGAACCTAAGAATTTTCCAGTAGCAAAAATCATAGATTGAGTATGTGCCTACCTCATAAAGAAAGATTTAATGAGATCTGTCTCCATGTGCTATACTTTTATATCTGACATTCCTCCTGGGCTCTAAGCCATATATCCTAATTTTGCTTGAAAATGGCTATGGGGGGATATTTAATATGCATTATTCATGTTGATTTATGCTCGAGATATAACTATTGAACATTTTTAGTGATTTTTGTCTATATGATAAGGTCTTGCCGTAATTTGATGTGTTATTTCAAAAACTCAGCCTTCTATATCGTCACGTTATTGTGAAGGCAATGAGCACTCCCCAGCTCCCCTGTACTAATGAAAAGACATGGAAACTATCCTACACAAATGATCCTTGAACTGTAAGTCTCAGATGACAGGAAAGGGAGTTGTTAGTTTGGTCGAACAGTATCAGGGCCCTAGGAAACAAGTGAAAGTGAAGGATGTTATGATGAAGGGAGGCTACGTGTCATTTCTACTGCGGTTTTGTGGTCCAAGTAGGATCATTTTGCGTTTAATGTTTGCTTAGGGACAAGTGGCCATTTTGACTGGTTCTCAGTTATGTTTTGGCCATTACTTCCTGTCAGAGGAGGTGCCAGTTGTGACTCCAAAATAAGTAGTCACAGCAGATCAATTTTTTAAAATAAAACTGTTTTTTTTTTTTTTTTTTTTTTTTTTTTTGAGACAGGGTGTCATTCTGTTGACCTGGAGTATAGTGGTGCCATCTCGGTTCACTACAGCCTCTGCCTTCCCAGGCTCGGGTGATCCTTCCACCTCAGCCTCTGGAGGAGCTGGGATTACAGGTTTGTGCCACCACATCCTGCTAAGTTTTGTATTTTTTGTGGAGACAGGGTTTCACCATGTTGCCCAGGCTGGTGTTGATCTCCTGGGGCTCAAGGGATCTACCCACCTCTGCCTCCCAAAGTGCTGGGATTACAGATGTGAGCCACCATGCCCAGCCAAAACTTTTTTCTTATTCATTTAAAAATACCTGTCTCTCAAATCTTTGAGTTTCTGTGAGGTGTTAATCTTCCATGATGGCCTCCAAAGGTAGACAGAGCCTTCTCTGGAATGATGATAGAGTCCATGGTACAAATGGAGCCTGATCTTACCCACTTCCCCAACTACTTACCTTATTGGACTGAACTTGGGTCACTTTTCCTAATTTTAGAAGACTGTCCAGGTCTTTGGGAGTGATGATAATCAGTTGCCAGTGACTGACCCATAGTTGGGCTTAATGAAAGGTTCAATAGTAGAATTGCTCTGTACAGCATTTGCTTATGATCATGGATTCTCAAGTCTGCCTCTTGAGTTCAGATCCCAGCTCTACCACTTACAATGGATCTTGGGTGGATTCTTAAATGCTTGTGAGTCTTAAGTTCCTTGTCCTTTCCTCACAGGATTGTTGTGAGCGTAAATAGCACAGCCTGTGTGTGGCACGTAGTAAGTGTACCCAGTAGCTGTTATCATGTTGGATTGTCATGCACTTACCAATTTGACACATTTGGGAATGGTTAGGTTTTAGGTTGTATTTCTCCACTATTTACAATATTCTTTGGACATTTGCCTTCTCAGTAAGGCCTTCCCTGACCACTATTTAAAAGTGCAGCCTGGGTGTGGTGGGTCACACCTATAATCTCAGCACTTTGGGAGACTGACATGGGAGGATTGCTTGAGGCCAAGAGTTTGAGACCAGACTGGACAACATAGTGAGATCTTGTCTGTACCAAAAATTAAAAAAATTAGCTGGGCATAGTGGTGTGCACCTGTAGTCTCAGCTACTCAGGAGACTGAGGTAGGAGGAGCACTTGAGCCCAGGAATTTGAGGTTACAGTGAGCCATAATCATGCCACTGCACTCCAGCCTGGGTGATTGAGTAAGACTGTCTCAAAAAATAAAATAAAAAAATAAACGTGCCACTGTCCACCCTCTACAGCCTGCATGCCTCTCCCCAATCCTTACTCCTTGTCTTCCTCATCCCCATTTCCTACTTTTTCTCCATTGCACTATTATTTTCCCTTCCTTCCCTTCCCTTCCTTCCTTCCTTCCTTCCTTCCTTCCTTCCTTCCTTCCTTCCTTCCTTCCTTCCTTCCCTCCTTCCCTCCCTCCGTCCCTCGTTCCTTCCTTCCTTCCCCCTCCCCTCCTCTCCATTGCACTCCAGCCTGGGTGATTGAGTAAGACTGTCTCAAAAAATAAAATAGAAGAGAAGAGAGGAGAGGGGAGGGGAGAGGAGGGGAGAGGGGGAGGAGAGGGGAGTCTCATCTGTCACCTAGGCTGGAGTGCAGTGGCACAATCTTGGCTCACTGCAACCTCCGGCCCCCGAGTTCAAGCAATTCTCGTGTCTCAGCCTCTCAAGTGGCTGGGATTACGTATGCCTGCCACCACACCCAGCTAATTTTTATATTTTTTGTAGAGGCGGGATTTCACCAGGTTGACCAGGCTGGTTTTGAACTTGTGACCTCAAGTGATCCGCCTGCTTTGGTCTCCCAAAGTGTTGGGATTACAGGCGTGAGCCACTGCACCCAGCCTCTGCACTTATTTTTAAATAAACTGTCCAACACATTTACTTTTCCTTTCAGTCTGTCTTCATCTGCTAAAATGTGAACTCCATGAGAGCAGGCGTCATGTGTGTTTAGTTCACTGTTCTGTTATCCATGCCCAGACCTGGAGAATAGTGTCTGGCTTAGTGGGTGCTCAGTAAATCTTTATTAGAATGAAGAAATTGACTTTGATAGTGGTAATATGATTCAATATGCCATCAAATATTACAAAAACTGTTGCAGCTGTCTGAAATGCCTGTGTTTTATTTAGAAGTTCTTGGGGATTATTTGTTCACTTGCCTATCTCAGACTTCCTTTTCTAATTGGAAGATAATTGAAGCCAAATAGAACAGGTTTGAAGGGAATAATAAGTTGAATGAGGAGAAGTAGTTAAGAATGACATTATTAACTACTCATCTGCTTTACTTCTGACACCTTTTCCTTCAGCATGAACATCACCAAATACCTTGCTGACCAGGGGAGATGCTTGTCTCAATAGTAGATTCTTTTAAGTATGATTTTACTTGCTTGTCTATTTTATATGCAACACAACTTTGCTGTTTTTCTCTTTTAGGGCACCAATGCCTCTGCTCTGGAAAAAGACATTGGTCCAGAGCAGTTTCCAATCAATGAACACTATTTCGGATTGGTCAATGTAAGTATGTAAGATGTATGATTTTCCTCAAATGTTTTAGAGTATGTGAAGCAACTCCACTTTAAGTGCATTTTTATCACTACCAATTTTTGAATGATTAGTCATGCTTCTTAGTTAGTAGAATGCCAGTGTTGGGGAGGGCCAATTAAACCTATTTTTGAAAGTATGAGTTGTCCCAGCAAAAAACATTTAATTATTGCATTTTGGGTCAAATTTACATTTTCGTCCCTATCCTTTAAGGAATTTCCTTTGGACACATAACTTTCATAATAATTTCATTAGTCTGTAGTCAAATCTGCTTTTTTTTTTTTTTTTTTTTTTTTTTTTTGAGATGGAGTCTTGCTCTGTTGCCCAGGTTGGAGTGCAGTGGTATAATCTTGGCTCACTGCAACCTCTACCTCCCAGGTTCAAGTGATTCTCTTGCCTCAGCCTACCGAGTGACTGGGATTACAGGCATGCACTACCATGCCCAGCTAATTTTTTGTATTTTTAGTAGAGACGGGATTTTGCCATGTTGGCCAGGCTGGTCTCAAACTCCAGACCTCAGGTGATCCACCTGCCTCAGCCTGACAAAGTGCGGGGATTACAGGCATGAGCCATCGTTCCAGGCCCCAAATCTGCTCTTACACGTTCTCTCTGTGTTGCCTGGATGAACTTTTCAGCCAGTCTTTGTTTAAGTATTCATCGGTACAACCAGAGTTTTAAAAACGTTACTAGCACATTGCCAATATCTTTCTTTAACAATGTGACTTGGTGATGTAGCTAAAGCTGGACAGGCTGTGAGGGTAAAACTGGGACCATTTTATCTCAGAATTCCTGGCCTCATTTTTCTTGTGCTCAGCAGTAACTTCCTTGGAAAAGGCTGGACCCAGCAGCTCTGCTTCCTTGGTAGGTTGATGATAATGGAGTAGTAAGGCAGTAGAGGCGGTATGTCCTCCACCCTCATGAGCTTTCTTCCTCACCTGATCCTTTTCCTCTGGGATACAGGTGTTAAGTGACATCAAATATTAACTTATAAACAACTGGTTTTCTGAATCATTATACTGAGCATAGTCTGTCAGTGCCCAGGTGTGGTACGTAGTAATTTCCCCTGGGAAAGCTGGAAATATTCTCTGAAAGTAAACACTGTCCATGAAAGAATGAGAAGAGTGTGGGCTTCTGTGTAAGACAGAACTTGGTTTGAATTCTGCCTGTGCTTGTGGGATCTCGGGCAAGTTACTTGGTCTCTCTGAGCCTCCATTTCCCCATCTTACAGATGGGGATCATAATGGTTTCTACCCTTCGGGTGATAATGAAGGGTAAATGAGAGCCCCTATTTACTGATTGATTTATTTTGAGATAGAGTCTCACTCCGTCTCCCAGGCTGGAGTGCAGTGACATGATCTTGGCTTACCACAACCTCCACCTCCTGGCTTCAAGTGATTCTCTTGCCTCAGCCTCCTGAGTAGCTGGGACTATAGGCATGTGCCACCACACCCAGCTAATTTTTTGTGTGTATTTTTAGTAGAGATGGGGTTTCACCATGTTACCCAGGATGGTCTCAATCTCCTGACCTGGTGATCTACCCGCCTTGGCCTCCTAAAGTGCTGGGATCACAGGCATGAGCCACCATGCCCAGCCGAGAGCTCCTATTTAAAACCCTGGCATGAAGCTGAGGCACACTGTGGACACTCAGTAAATGTTAGTTCCCTTTCCCTTCCTAGGAGTTGTCCACTGAATTGGGGCCAAGTGTTACTGAAGGGTGTCTGGGAAAGGTGAGATACTGATACAAAAGAATGGAAGGAGGAAAGCTAAGTCCTGGAATATAGGGCATTGTGTTGGTGAAATACTGACTTACAATTTTAAAAGAAACTTTTTAGCCATCGTGCACAGGCCTCTGCTTAGCCCTGTGAAGAGAGTTATTCAAGCCATGGGAATTCTGCCCTGGCTAAGAAAAATACAAATGCAGATTGTGGCGAAAAGAAAAAAAAGAATTAAGGCCGTTTCCTAGTTTGTGTAAGGATTGTGAGATCTGTGTTTATTAATAGCTTCATTTATGTTCCTTTTGAATGGTAAGTTATGAAAGTTCCAGCTTCTCTGTACAAAGAGGTTTGTCTCCTGTTACATAATTGTGTCAAAGTAGATTAAAATATAAAAATAGGAAGCCTTCTATCTTAGCATACATAGAAATGTCATGTTAAGTATGGCAGAGCATCTGTCTCGCTCTTGGGTAAACGACACACAAGCCAACAACCAGTTTTGAGAAGGTGTTCATGTTCTATTTTAATCTTACATAGCATTTTGTAATCTGTGTTATTAATCTTGTTAGTTATTTCCTTAGAATTTTTTCTTTAAATTTTATTGCACACAACAAATTCTAAAGCGATAGTCTCAGCTGTATTATTCTATAGAAGTGGTGTTGCAGTCAGTTGAAAATCAGTGAGACCTTTTTCCTCTTTAATCATAATCTCAGTATCTATGCTTTGTGAGAGGTATAAAATGTGACTGGGTGGGCCCTAGTGTGATTGCAGGCTAGGAACTTAGGTGGTATTGTATTGGCACAATTGCTACCTTGGCAGAAGCAAGATCAAGGGCCCTTTAGAAGTCCAGAGGGTGGGAAGCTGGGAGAGTGACATGAGGAGGCATTTTTTTTTGCCTGCGTTGCTCGGGGTTAAGTGAGGAAATGTGGTCTGAGCCAGTGGGCAGGAGCACTGGAATATTGAGAAGGGAAAACCAGCCCCCGTTCAGCTTTGGCTGTTTCAGCCAAGCAAGTGGTTCCTAATTACTGGATTTCTCTTTGATTTGTATTTTTATTTTCCCTGTCGTGGGAGTTTTCATGTGTTGCAATGTGCATCTTTTATTTAGCCAGCTGTTTTCCTGGGTCTCCACATTATGTAGATTTTTTTTTCTTTCTCTTTTTTTTTAAACACCAGCGGGTCTCATTAGACTCTTTATTGAGGCAGAGTGCTTATTATCATTTTAGAGACTTTGATGGGCTAGAGAAGCACCAGAATGATGTGCGTTTTTCTTCACTTCTCTCTTGATCAGATGGTCACTGGTGTTTAGAGTAGTTAACTAGTTTTCTAATATGGTGAGCTGGACTCCAATACAGGGACAGCCGGGCCAGTTCATAGAGCAGGGACCTGCTCACCCTCACCACTTATTCCAGAGGTGGCTCGTCCCCAGGCGATGACTTGAACCATCCCTGTTGTCCCTTGGCAGTTTGGAAACACATGCTACTGTAACTCCGTGCTTCAGGCGTTGTACTTCTGCCGGCCGTTCCGGGAGAATGTGTTGGCATACAAGGCCCAGCAAAAGAAGAAGGAAAACTTGCTGACGTGCCTGGCGGACCTTTTCCACAGCATTGCCACGCAGAAGAAGAAGGTTGGCGTCATCCCACCAAAGAAGTTCATTTCAAGGCTGAGAAAAGAGAATGGTGAGTAGTATGCATTGTCATGTGTTTAAGGCTCTGAAATAAGGAGAATTGACGTTTTTCTCTCTCCTCAAAAGCACGAGCTGGGATTTTTTTGAAAAGGGAAAATAAGCATGGTCAACTACTCAGTGTCATTTTTTAAGAAACAACATTTCTTCTCTACCCAGTAGACATAGAACAAAACCAGATTAGAAACATGCTTAAAAACGCACATTTATCGTCCCAGTTTAGAATGACCTTTTTATTTACTCCATTCTGGGCAGGATCATTGTGAGAGAAAAAAGTGTCCAAGGCAACCTTCCAAGTGAGATACTCATTGTGATAATTGAATAAAATAGTACTGGCTTAAAAGCTTATCATAAGTGATTAAAATAAGTGCCTATTATCTAATCAGAGCCTCTGCTGTTTTAAATATAATACCTCAGATTTTCATTTGCCTAAGGTAATTGAAGGATATCAAATTGATTGCTTTATATGATTTTTAAAAGTCCTGATTTTCGTCGTTTTTCTATCTTCTGCTTTTGGGGGATTGTTGGGAGAAACTAGGTGTGTATTCCAGAAGTTTTGTATAAGCAGTTTTTATGACTATAAAAATATTTGTTACGGCAATTACTATTTATCTTATATTCACCCTCACTCCATCAGATGTGCCTGGTTAATCAGGTATTTGTTTTATAAAGCCTTGTTTAACTTGATTGCTGTCTTTTGAAGTTACAGTTTATACATACCAGAATAAAAATTAATTTGAGTGGAGAAGGAAGCAGAGCACTGTGTCTAGTTGTGAACATGATTAATAATGAAGGTTCACAGCTGCATTCATCTCTTGATTGTTTGTCCTTATGGCAGGGAGCAGCAGTAGGCTTCTGGAATCATTTGTATTTGGTTTCAGAACACTATCAGATAGATGCCTGCTCACACATATCCCTTATCTCCCGTCTCTGTTTCATCTAAGCTGCTTCCAGGCTGGTCCAGGGTTTAATATGATCTTTGAAAAAAGACCTCAGTTGCTCTGAATAAAGTACTCAATGAATAATTAATTGATCACTGGTGGTTACATCATATTAAAAATTGATATTTTATCAGGGAACTTGTCTGGTGCCTTCTGTTCTTTTGTAGAACAAATAAAACTTGGTAGTTTTATATAAATGTGATGATTTTAGGGAGATACGGGAAATTTTGTTCTTGATGGGTAACAGAAAATGGAAATAAATTTAAAAATTATTTGGAAACTTACTCATTGAAGCTGCCTGGTAGAGATGAGTATATTTATATTCCATACCTGTCCAGCCTTTCAGTATAAAAATTGAAATATGGGCTGGGCATGGTGGCTCAAGCCTGTAATCCCAGCACTTCAAAAGGCTGAAGTGGGTGGATCATGAGGTCAAGAGATCGAGACCATCCTGGCCAACATAGTGAAACCCTGTCTCTACTAAAAATACAAAAATTAGCTCTAGGTGGTGGTGCGTGCCTGTAGTCCTAGCTACTCAGGAGGCTGAGGCAGGAGAATCGCTTGAACCCAGGAGGCGGAGGTTGTAGTGAGCCAAGATCGCGCCACTGCACTCCAGCCTGGTGACAGAGTGAGACTCCATCTCAAAAAGAAAAAAAAAAATTGAAGTATGGTATATAACACTTAAGTACATCCATTTGCTTTTCAAGAACCAGAGACTGAAATAACTACCTTCTCCTTTCCAGATCTCTTTGATAACTACATGCAGCAGGATGCTCATGAATTTTTAAATTATTTGCTAAACACTATCGCGGACATCCTGCAGGAGGAGAAGAAACAGGAAAAACAAAATGGAAAATTAAAAAATGGCAACATGAACGAACCTGCGGAAAATAATAAACCAGAACTCACCTGGGTCCATGAGATTTTTCAGGGAACGCTCACCAATGAAACTCGATGCTTGAACTGTGAAACTGTAAGTGCTAGGGGAGCTCTCATGTAACTCGCATGTTCATATTCATATAGGCTGTGTTGCATGTGATTGCAATGTGGTATAATAGCATTTAGCAGTTATTTGCAGTGTATGTAAACCATCCTGTTTATGCATAGGAAACTCAAGGGCAAACTTTTGGAAGCACATATCCATCCAAGATATCTCAGTAGGCCGAAGCTGAGTAATGAAGGAAAATCTCCTCAAATGCTGAATTGTTTTGCACCATGGGCAAATTTTGGGGTGTGCAGATTTACCTGTTGAATTGTATGTCAACCGGTTATCTTGCAATTTGGTCATGGGGAGGTCATGTGTGGTGTAGAATGGGACTATGACCCCAGTTTAGAGGCAGTTAGCTGTGGTATGTTGAAGTCAGAAGACAGGCTACACTCCTATTTCTGTAGCAGTTAACTGGGTATTTGGGGCAAGTTACTTACAGCACTCTTTTGAGGGTTGGATGAGCTTATGTGTTTGGATGGATCTGGCACATGGTAGGCACTTAATGTTAATTGAATTTGAAGACATGTTCTCCAAAGCATGATTCAGGATGTCATATTTGCTTGGCATGTTTAACTTCAACCCTGTGGGTGGTCTCATATTTTGCTGCTTAAGAGCTGAGCCCTGGAGCCAGGCTGCCCAAGTTTGTATGCTGGCTTTTTCGCTTAGTAGCTAGTGGATCCTGAGCGAATTATTAATCTTCTCTGTCCTCACTTTCCTCATCAATAAAATGAGGATGATGAGAGTGCCCATCTTGGAGGGTTGGTGGCAGGATTAAATGAGTTGACACCTAGAGCTGTGCTTGGCACATGGCAAGTAGACAGTAAATGCCAGCTATTATTATTATTTATTATAACTACTGCTGACAACAGAGAAAGTCTGTGGGTTCATTAGGGATCTCAGAGTTTCTTGACATTGTATGAAAAATTCTATAGGATTGTGCATTTTTCTGGAAGGAGAGGCAGTAGCTTTCATCAGATTCTGCAAAGAGCCTGTGTCTTAGTCTGGTCTGCTATAACACAATCCATCATGGGTTGCTTAAACAGAAATTCATTTCTCACAGTTCTGGAGGCTGGAAGTCCCAGATGAAGGTGCTAGCAGGGTCGGGTTCTTGGTGAGGACCCTCTTTCTCCCTTGCAGACAGCCACCTTCTGGCTGTGTTCTCACTTGGTGGAGACCCAGAGAGGAAGCAATCTTTCTTGGGTCTCCTTTTATAAGGGTGCAAATCCTATCTTGAGGGCTCCACCCTCATGACCTGTTTGCCTCCCAGAGGCTCATCTCCAAATACCACCACATTAGAGATGAGGGTTTCAATGTATGAGTTTTGGGAGGACACAGACATTCTGTCCGTTGAGAGCTGTGACCCAAAAATGTTGAAGAAATGTAGATTTACACATCAACATCTGTGTTAGGGGAGAAGCTTTTTGGGTTTGGGCAGTCTTTCTTCCATCTTTTTAAACAATTTTTGAGTCAAGCATTCTGTTTTACTCATTGTAGACACAACTAGTAAACATAGCTAAACAAAAAGATATTAAAAGTTACCAGTAATCTTCCCACTCAGAGACGATGAATTTGTAACGTTCTAAAAATTGTGATTACATTAGCCCAGAAATAACCACTTGAACATTTAAAAATATATCCTGTCAAAACATTTTCTGCACATAAGTATGCCAGTAAGTATCCAGAGACCTTCCTTCCCTGCCACTGTCTCTGTATTGCTCTCTCTTCTTCCCTCCCTCCCATTTTCCCTCTGTTGCTTTCTACTTTATATTCCAGTAAAATTCACATGACTACAAAAGTAGAGGCAGTAGTATGGTATATCCCATGTGTGTATTATTCAGGATCAGTGATTGTTAACACTTTGGCCAGTCCTCATCCTCCTCCCCACCCCCACCCTTTTTTCCTTGCAATTTAGTTTTTGAAGAAATCAGAGTGTTTGTCCTATAGCATTTCCCATATTCTGGAAACATCCTTGTGGTGTAGTTTAACATGTACAGTAAAATGGCAGGATGTTTTTACCACCCTACTCTTTTATTTTATTTTTGAGACGGAGTCTAGCTCTGTCACCCAGGCTGAAGTGCAGTGGCTCAATCTTGGCTCACTGCAACCTCTGCCTCCTAGGTTCAAGTGATTCTCCTGCCTTAGCCTCCCAAGTAGCTAGGATTACAGCTGCCCTCCACCACACCTGGCTAATTTTTGTATTTTTAGTAGAGATGGGGTTTCACCATGTTGGTCGAGCTGGTTTCGAACTCCTGACCTTAGATGATCTGCCTGCCTCAGCCTCCCGAAGTGCCGGGATTATAGGCGTGAACCACTGTGCCCGGCCCCTACTCCTTGTTTTTAGTTAATCCATCTATTTTATATTCATTTTTCTCTCTTCTTTTGGATCAATGAAATATTTTTCATTTTTTTGGCATCTATTTTATTGCATTTCCAAATTCATTTAGAGGTTACTGTAGAGACTGCAACAGGTATCCTTGACTTATTTCATTTTTTTTTCCCCACTTTTCCAACAGTGTGAGAGTCTTTAATATACTTTATCTCCCTCTCTGTCTTTTGTGTTACCATTTTATGATGAGCGCATGAATTTTAACATATTTCATGTGTTTTAATCCATTATAGTTTTTTATTCTTTGTGATACTCAGTTTACTTTCAGAATAACTTTGTATACTTTTAAACATCAAAATTAGGGCTATATTGTAAATATGGCAGTTGACAGATTTTCAGTCTTTTTCATTTAATAAGGGTATACTCCTTGGCACCATCCTTACCCTACCTCTTACATCTGTTCTGTTGCCACTCCCTGTCTGCTGTATCTCCCTTAATACACTTTTATTCCTCCCCGCTGCTCCTATCCTGGCTCAGGCACCCATCAACTCTTGGCTGGCAGTCTCAACTAAACTACTGTAGTAACTCCTACTGGATTCTCTGTTTTTTTCCTCTGGCCTTCCTCCATGTTACTCTCCTACCTAAAGTATAGTAGTGGCCTGCAGTCTCATTGAAAATACCACTGCCTACAAATTCTTGTGTAATCTGGCTCTGTCTGTCTCTGCAGGGTCATCTTTGCAATTCTGTTTCTTACTCTAGCTTTAGCCAGCTTCTCAAGCCTTTCAAACCCCTTCCTGCTTCAGGCCCTTTGCACATGCTACTTTCTGTCTAGAATGCACACCACCTGCCCCTTTTGCTTAACTAAATCCTCTTCAGGTTTCAACTTGTGTTAAATCCTGAGAAAGGCCTTCTCTGAACTTCCAACTTAATGAAGTCTCCTTGTATATATAATCTTACAATACTCTACTTCTCTGTGATGGTACTTTCTGTCTTTATATATTTATCTATATGTATTTTTTATGCAGAATATATCTTTCTTACTAAACCGTAAGATTGTTGAGGAAGGGATAGTGTCGGTTTAGCTTTTCTCTCTGGTGCCCAAAGAGTATTTGGCATGTAATAATTAATAAATAGTTGGGTGCATAAATAAATGAAAATGTTTGTCATGTTTCTTGAAGAAGAAAACTATATGTTGTGGGAAAATGTTTTGCTGTATTTCATGAGCTAGAATTGAGGAATGATTCATAGTTAACCCTGGTCCAGATCCTGAAATTATTTTTTAAATTAGGAAATACATCATTTTTATAAGCAGTATATGTGTGTGTGTATAAAGAATAATTTAAAAAATCCATATGCCCAACACCCTGTAAAAAATGGAACATTATCAATAACTTTGAAACCCTCTGTGTACTTCTTTGCAATTTAATTTTCCTCTCAATCTCTTCCTTTGCCCCAGAGGTAACCACTGTCTTCCATTTTGGGTGTCAATACAATTTTTCTTTGTAGTTTTACACACACACGCATGTGTATTTCTAGACATTTACTCAGTTCTGCATGTTCATGGCTTTTATATGGATGAAATCATATACATGTATTCTTCTAAACTTGCTATTATCATTAAAGGTTATATTAATATTTTTGAGAATTGGCTATTTCTTTGTAGCATGGTTCATTGTTATCATTTGGTAGTATACCATTGTAGGAATATACTGCACTTTGTTTTTCTGTTCTTCTATAGTGTGTCTAGTTTTTGGCTTGTAGACGATGCTGCTACAAACTATGGGCCACATGGGCAAAATTCTCTCTGGGGTATCCCTTTGGGAGCACAATTGCTGGCCGTAGGGCATGTACATCTTCAGATTTCCTAGGTAATGCCAAATTGTTTCTAAAGT
The DNA here is from genome assembly GCA_963573385.1 of Cacajao melanocephalus. Classification (NCBI taxonomy): domain Eukaryota; kingdom Metazoa; phylum Chordata; class Mammalia; order Primates; family Pitheciidae; genus Cacajao; species Cacajao melanocephalus. The sequence continues at coordinate 47,576 of CAUYLG010076318.1, forward strand.
GGTGGTAAGTTAATTACATTAATAGAGGTTTTTTTTTCTTTACTTCTTTATTTCTCTTTTTTTTTTCTGACAGAGTCTCACTCTGTTATCCAGGCTGGAGTGCAGTGGCACGATCTTGGCTCACTGCAAATTCTGCCTCCCAGGTTCAAGCGATTCTCTTGTCTCAGCCTCTGGAGTAGCCAGGATTACAGGCACGTGCCACCATGGCTGGCTAAGTTTTATATTTTTAGTAAAGACAGGGTTTCACCATGTTGGCCTGGCTGGTCTCGAACACCTGACCTCAGGTGATCCACCTGCCTCAGCCTCCCGAAGTGCTAGGATTACAGGCATGAACCAACACCCAGCCACACTGAGTTTCTAATGTTGCCTCCACTTTGTATTTTTGTAATATACTGAATTAGGGATTTATCTTTCATGTACATTGTTGGATTATGAGATCTAAAATTTTGTTTAGGATTTTTTGCCACTGTGTATATTACTAAGATTGGCTTGAACTTTTCCTTTCTCTACTCTCTGGTTTTGCTATCAACATTCTTGTAAAATTAGTTCTCTCTTTTCTTTGGAAGAGCTTCTGTAAGTTATTTCTACTTGTTCTTTGAGTGTTTGCTAGAACTGATGACCTATTTTTGCATATCTGAAATATATAATTCAGTTTGGCTGGTTTTTGATATTTGTATGAATGGAATCGTAAATATGTATCTTTTTGTGTATTGCCTTTTGGTCAGTATCCTTTGTGAGATTCATTTGTGTTGCTGCGTGATGATTTAGTTTATTCATTTTTATTGCTGTTTGGTATTCTATTGCATGAATATGCCACAGTTTACTAATTCATTTTACTGTTGATGGATATTTGGCTGTTACCAATTTGGGACAATATGAACAATGCCGCTATTAACATTTTAATACATATATTCTAGTGCACATAAACTCAGTTTCTCTAGGATATGCACATCAAGTAAATTTGTTACATCATATGATATGCTTATCATTAACATTATTAGAAAGCGTCAAGTTCTCAAAATGGTTATACCACTCTACACACTCAGTGTATGAGTGCTTTCATTTCTCTACATCATCTATCCCTGCTATTCTCAGATATCTTCACTTTTGCTAATCTATTGGCTCCATGCAGTATTCTTTGATTCAGTAAATATGTGGGTGGTTGTTGTTGTTGTTGTTTTTTCCATAGTTGCTGTGTAAAAGCCTGAGGCACTGAGGGTACAGTGAGAGCCCTGGCTTTCTGGAACTTCCAGAATGGAGACAAACTTTAATGACAAAATGAATAATTAGTTACGTAATTATAATTGCAAGATGCCGTAAAGAAGAACAGAGTACCCGTGAGTTTATGATATGGGAACCAGAACAAGGGGGCTTCAGTTCCTACATGTGTAGCCAGAAAACCTGCACCAGACTCTACAATAACACTGTTGCTAAATCCGTCTTTACTGTGTGGATTTGCAGGAAGATTCAGATGATAGGCTCAGACACATCTGTAGTTTTTTTTTTTTTTCATCTATGAACAGGTCAGCTGACCCCAATAAATGCAAATATTGCATTTTCAAGTATTTATATTACAAAAGCTTTTACCTAGCTTGTTAATTTCCTGGAGGGTTATCACGAGTGGGAATCCTGTGCCCAAAAATTCCGTTGAAAATTTTGGATGATACTGTAGTATTTGTTATAATGGGATTCCAGCTGTTTATACTTGCCTTGTAGAAGTAGATGCAAGTGTGTGGGTATGTCTTTCTGGAAAATGGGGCAATCTGAGAAAGCTACTTTTTTTCCCCCCGAAATGATGAGATGATTTGAGGCAAGAGTGTTTTTTCTCTGGAGTTATTTGGATAATCACCTCCATTTTCTTAGATCCTTCGACTGGTTGGGATCCTAGCAGTCATTTAATCTTTTTTCTCTACCAGTGCTGAGTCCCTTCTGTGATATCCTAGCCAGTTGGTCAACAGCATCTGATGGACCCCATCCAGAGGCAGGGAACTCAATCTCCCAAGGCATTGCATTCCATTTTTAGAAAGCTCTAATTGTTAGAAAGCCCTGTACTTTCTAAGAAAACACACAGCCTGCAGGCTTTTTCTGTTACTGTAAAGTGTTGAGAACTTAGTGTGCAAGAAGACCTATTGGGAAAGGTTTCCTTCACAGGATGAGAAAAGCGGAGCCTCTTTTGAGTAACATCCTCTGCCTAGGGCAGACAGCCTTTAGATGGTGCTTCAGTCAGAATTGCCAAGACCCATGTTTGTGAAGTCTCACTGTGGGATTAAATGGCACTAGATCCTGAGCAGCAAATTAGCCCCTGGGGGCACCTTGCCATTGTTGCTGCCCCAGCTGCTAGTTCCTTCCTGGAAAACTTTTTTGTCAGCCTTCATGCTTTCAGAAAACAATGATTTTCTTTTTTCCCCCTGGGTTTCACCCTTTGTAAATGTTCCTTATGATTGCAGCACAAATGTCAACTGAGAGATTTATGGAGACAAACAGTTTTATTCTGCAATAGACTTGGAGAGACTATTTTAAGGGGTAATTCATTGCTGATTTTTCCAGATAACCTTGATAAAGCTACTTCAGAATTGGGGCTTTTCCACTCTAGCCTTACATGGGATATTCCACTCTAGCCTTACATGCTCCCTTGGTTATTGTTTTGTTGGCGTCATAAGATTAGTTAGGCCAGTTGGAACTTAATTTTGCTGTTGTTTATTTTAATTTTCTCTCTCTCTATTTAAGCTGAGCTTTTGCTCTACAAATCTCTTTTTTTTTTCTGTGCTTCTCAATGGCTTTAACATGTTTATATCTGTTACTGGAGCCAAAAGGTTGTTTTAAAAACGGCTTTAACAAGTACCAATTTTACAGTTCCTCATTGCTTTGTTTGCAGAGGTTCAGGCTGATCCCGCAGAGCTTCTGAGGCCTTCACAGACAGGAGTAGGGCTGGGTGATGGAGGGAGGTGTCGTACTTAGTGGAGATTCTGAGTCCCAGAGATTCGTTCAAATTGGCTGTAGTTGCACTTTTCCCAAGCCCACCATTGGGTACCTTTTTAAGCCAGCACATTTTCAGCTCATGATTGAACAATGCGGAACTGCCGCCTCATCACCTTTTCTACTAACCCCAAGAAAGGAATATGGAGATTTAGCAGCTGACTTTATCTATTTATTTATTTAGAGTCAGGATCTCCCTCTGTTACCCAGGCTAGAATGCAGTGGTGCACCCTCCGTGCCTGGCTATTCAGTAAAATTTTTTTTTTTGAGACGGAGTCTTGTTCTGTCACCCAGGCTGGAACGTAGTGGCGTGATCTCCACTCACTGCAACTTCAGGCTCCCGGGTTCAAGCGTTTCTGCTGCCTCAGCCTCCCGAGTAGCTGGGATTATAGGTACCTGCCACCACACCTGGTTAATTTTTGTATTTTTTAGTAGAGTCGGGGTTTCACCATGTTGGTCTGGCTGGTCTCAAACTCCCGACCTCAGGTGACCTGCCCACCTTGGCCTCCCAAAGTGTTGGGATTACAGGCATGAGCCACTGCGCCCAGTCTAAAATTTTTTGTAGAGTCTGGGCATTACTCTGTTGCCCAGGCTGGTCTTGAACTCCTGGCCTCAAGTGATCCTCCCACCTTGGCCCTCCAAAGCACTGGGATTACAGGTGTGAACCACTACTGCGCCCAGTCTGAATATGATTTTAATTACTTAAGAATTTAGCAAAGCTCATGATTTATTTGTATACCCCATATAGTAATCTATTTCATTAATTAATTTGTAGTTAATTACTTTAAAAAGAAGATTAAGTGAGGTCTCTTCTATGCTTTTTAAACTAGAGTTCTTGGGAGACCTCCATGCTGAAAATTGAGGGAGAAAAAAAGAGAATAAGATATAGCTTACACTTGCTAAGAGTATTGGAGTCTCTTAGTGATAGATGTTTCCTTGGAGACAAGCTGTATTTTCAGTTAGACCAGAATGAGATCCTTGTGTGTGGGAAGAAAATGGTTTTCTTTTCTCGCAGCTTTCTTAGAAGAGAGAGAAGCAAAGAAAAAAAGAAAAACCCAACAACAACAAAAAACACCCCACAGAACCCCCAAATCAACAAACACCCTTCCTCTCCACCCCCCTCCAAAAACGTTATTTGATCATTAATTGCTTTTGACGATGTCAGTGTAGGGCAAGGAGAGAGAAAAATCCAAATGGAGAGGTTTAGCGCCATGTTTGATATCCCCCGCAGGGTTGGTTCCTCTGAGCAGTGCTTTCACACACTCTGATTCTAGTAGCGGTTTGCATTTGGAATTGAGGAAGGTACAGTAACTTTCTTCAGTTAATAAATTACATTTGTTCTGTTTCTCCCTCTCTCCAAAACCATTAAGTCGAGAAAAAGATTTGCGTCCAACAGGACAAAATGTTTTTGTTTTTATTCCCTTCTTCGTGTAAGAGCTTAAGTAGAATGAGATCCTGGCTATCTAATTTATGTATGGTTTCAGTTGGCTATAATCCTCTTATTTCAGAGAAGGGCCATTTAGGTGAAGGAAAAAGTTCTGCTAATTAAGGAACATACTGTGGATTACTTTTAAAAATCAGAAACAGAAATGAATAAAAAAAATTCTACCACTCGGATGCCACTGTTGTCATTTAGATGTCTTTCCATTTGTTCTGTCTTCTGTTCAGTTATTATTTATTTAGTAAGTATTTATTTTCTATTCAATGCTAGAAATGATTTTAGGTACTAAGGATATAGCAGTTAAAGTAGAAAAATGGTCTTTTCTTTTGTTTACCAATATACAGATGTAAAGCTATAAATTTCCCTTTAAGCACTGGTTTAGCTGCATGCTACAAATTTTGATGTTATGTTTTCTTTGGCATTAGTTCAAAATATTTTCTAATTTTTCCTGTGATCCTTTTTATTTGATCCATACATTAATTTAGAAGTGTGCTGTTTAATTTCCAAACATTTGGAATTATTGGTCTATCCTGGTAAGTGTACCATCTGCCCTTGAAAACAGGATCTCTAGGCCAGGCAGCACTTTGGGAGGCTAAGGCGGGCAGATCACCTGAGGTTGGGAGTTTGAGACCAGTCTGGCCAACATGGTGAAACCCTGTGTCTACTAAAAATACAAAAATCATCCAAACATGATGGCACACACCTGTAATCTCAGGTACTTGGGAGGCTGAGGCCTGAGACTCACTTGAACCCAGGAGGCAGAGGTTGCAGTGTGCTGAGATGAGACCACTGCACTCCAGCCTGGGTGACAGAGCGAGACTCCCTCTCAAAAAAAAAAAAAAGAAAAAAGAAAAAGAAAACAGGATCTCTCAATGTCAGAACTATTAACATTTTGGATCAGATAATTCTTTGTTGTTGGGGACAGCCCTGTGCATTATAGTATGTTAAACAGCATCTCTGGCTTCTACCTGCTAGATGTCAGTAGCATCTCCCAAGCTACAGCATTGAAAAATGTTTCCAGACATTGTCAGATGTCCCCTGGAAGCCAAATTTCCCCTGTTGAGAACTACTGAATTAAAAAGAATATTTGGCAGTTGTTGGGTGTAGCATTCTATAATTGTTAGTAGGTAGGTTGTTTGATAAAGTTATTCAGATCCTTTATGTCTTTGTTGACTTTCCCCCCACTAGCTTTTCTACCAGTTTCTGGAGTGTTAAAATATTTTTGTGAGATCGTCCTATTTTTCCTTCTAATTTCTGTCCATTTTTGTTTTATGAATTTTTTGACTTTTCGAAAACAACTTTGATGAGGTATAATTTACATGCTATAAAATCTATCCATTTAGTGATTTTTTTTTAAGGTAATTTGCTGAGTTGTACAAGCAGCACTGTAACCTAGTTTTAGAAAATTTTCATCACATCAGTGAGATCCCTCATATCTGGCAGTTAATTCCGGTTCCCAGTTTGAGGTCACTGCTAATCTACTTTTTGTCTTTAGAGATTTGCTTTTCCTGGATGTTCCATGTAAATGGAATCATACAACACGTGGTCTTTTATGTCTGACTTCCTTCACTTACATGATGTTTTTGAGGTTTGTTGGTGGTGTAGCATGTATCAGGAGTTCATTCCCTTTTATTGGTGAAATAGTGTTCCAGCTTCATGTATTTCTGAGGCTCTATCTATGATGAGGGCGCTCCATATTTGATTGTTGTGTTTTTCTGATGAGTTGACATTCTTGTCATTAGGAAATGTCCTCCTTTATTTTTCTTAATAATCTTGTCTTAAGATCTATTTTATCTGATATTAGCCCTCTGCAAACTTATGCCAACTTTTTGCATAGTATGCCATTTTCCAGCCATTTACTTTCAACTTGTGTCTTTACATATAAAGTTTATGTGGATGGCATACACCTTGGTCTTGACTTTAAAAAAAAAAAAATCCTCCCTTCAATTTTTGTCTCTTATTTGTAATTATTAGTCCATTAATGTTTGTGGTGTTATTGATACAGTTGGGTTTGGGGCTGCCATTTTATTTGTTTTCTATTTATTTCCTCTATTTTTTTTTGTTCTTCTGTTTCTCTTGTGTATTTTCTTTTTGAATTATTTGAATATATATATTTTTATTATTCCATTTTAATTTTCCTCTTGATCTTTTCTGAGTACATTTCTGCATGCCTGTGTGTCTTTTTAGTGATTTTGCTAGAGATTATGACAGATATTCTTCAGTGTTCACAGTATCCTTACACATAATAATGATACTGTTTCACATAAAATAGAGAATGCGTATAAATATATAGGTGCGTATTTCCTCTGCTCCTACCCTACTTGTTCTTTATGCTGTAGTTGTTATATGTATTATATTTATGTAGAATATAAAACCCCACAGGATAGTGTTAAACTTTTTCCTTTAAAGAGGTATGAATGTTACACAAAAATTAAGAGGAAAAAAAGTTTTGTATTTGTACAAATATTTATCATTGTTGATGCATTTTATTCTTAAGGATCTAGATTTCAAACTGTGTCATTTCTCTTTGGCTTGAATTTCCTTTAACCTTTCTTGTGATGCAAGCCTGTTATATCAATGAATTCTCTTTATTTTGTCTTCATTCTTGAATGATCTAGTTATGACATATAAGAATTCCAGGATGATAATTTTTTTCTTTCAGCACATGAAAGATGTTTCACTGTCTTCTGGCCTCCATAGTTTCTGATGAGAGGTCAGCCACCAATTGAATCATCCTCTTGTAATCTATTATTTTTTTATTTTTCATTTTTTTTTTTTTTGGTCTAGATATTTCAGCTTTGCTTTTTATTTTTGGTTTTCAGCAGTTTTCCTGTGAGGCACCTTGGCTGACCTTCTTTGTATTTACCCTGCTTGGTGTTGCTTGAGTATCTTGAATCTATGAATGGATGTCTTTCACCAGATGTGGGAAATATTCAGCCATTATTTTCTCTAATAGTTCTACTGCCCTATTCTCCCTTTCCTCCCTTTCTGGGACTCTGATTATATGTACATTATTATCTAAAAGGGTCTTGAGGATCTGTTAATTTTTACTTCAGTCTTTTTTCTTTAGTCCTCATTGGATAATTTCCATTGATCTGTCTTCAGTTTCACTTGTTCTTTCCTCTGTCATCTCCACTTTGCTGTTAAATTCATTCAATGTGTTGTGTTTTCCAGTTCCAGAATTTCTATTTGATCCTTTTTTATTGTTTCTGTTTCTCTACTGGGATTTCACATTTTTTGATGTGTTGTGAATGTATTTTATTTTACTGATGATAGTTATAATGGCCTCTTTAAAATCCTTGTCTGCTAATTCCAACATCTGGGTCATCCCATAGTTGGTCTCAGTTTATTTTCTTTTAAGAATGTCTTAGGTAAGACATTTGTCACCTATTGTAACTTTGGATCTTATTTAGAACATTGACAATGTTAAGCAGCAGAGACTCTGGATTCTGTTATTTTTCTTTAATACATATTGAGTTTCTTTAGTTTTAACAGGCACTTATCTTGGCTGGACCCAAACTATACACTATGTTTCTTGGGTGACAGCTTGAATCTTCGGTGGCAGCCATTTTGTTAATAGCCAAGTTGCTTTGTGTGTATTCCATGCATGGATGGTTCAGGAGTCAGCCAGATGTTGGACACTTTCCCTTCTTTCCAGTGGGCATAGTTTCCCAGATTTAGTCTTGTGGCTTGCAGACCAGCAAGACTGTATTTCCCCCTCAACACCCCCAGCCAGAGGCCGTGAAACTATGAACTCATTCTGTACAGCTGTCCTCCTCCAAGTGTGGACTCCCATGTGCTTTTTTGTGTTTACTCTCCAGTGCCTTCAGTTAGCTGCTTTTAGTTTTTGGTTATGTGAATTTATAGTTATCTGGAGAGGTTTCTAGTTTTCCAAAGGAGTATTGGTGTGCTAGGATCTTAGTTACCATGGAAGCCAGTCTTTTGAACTTTCATTTTAGTAAGGGGGAGACAGATAGTAAGCATACAGAAATAAAACCTATAAAAGGATAAGTGGTTGTATCAGTTATCTATCTATATAAAAACTCTGAGCCTTAAATTATCATTTATTATTATAACTCATGCAATGGTGGGTTGGCTAGGGGTCGACTGGTCTAGGCTGGACTCCACTAAACTTGTGTGTTTGTGGTTCAGCAGGCCTACTCATATGTCTGCAAGATCACAAGGGGTTTTACTCTAGATTGGGCTTGGGTGGAATAGCTTAGTTAGGACAGCTCTCCTTCATGGATCTCTCCTCTTCCTGGGAACAGCAGGCTAACCTGGGCTTATCCGTCTTACAGTGATGCAAGAGAGGAGTTTTGCAAATGCTTGTTCTGGCCTCTGCTGGTAACCTGCCTTCTAGCATCCCACTGGCCAAGGCAAGTCACGTGGTCACATCCAGAATCTAGGGTGGCAAAACATAGTCACCTCTCGATGATAGTATCTGTGAAGCCATATGACAAAGAAGCCAGTAGAAGCAATGGTGAGGATTTGGGGCTCACCATTAAAATAAATGTCATTAAAAAATTAAAACAGGATGGTAGAGAATGACAAGGGAGGAGATGTATGTGTATAAATATAAAGATGCCTTTTTAATACAAAATTGGAATTAACTTATATATAGTTGTGTAACCTACTTTTTCATTTAGTATGATAACCACAATATAGAAAAAGCCATTTCCAACTTTTTGACCATTTTAGGCCACTTAAAATTTTTTACCCCTTTGTAATTTATTGAGTCCTTACTTTTTAAAGCACTTTATATGTGTTATCTTATTTCCTCCTTCAACAGCGTTACGAGTTAGGCACTCTTGCTGTCCTCACTTTACAGATGAGGAAACAGAGGCTGAATATCTGGCCTGAAGCCACTGACTTTATAAATGGCAGAGACAGGATATGCATCTGGGCAATACCCATTCTTGTGTCTCAGTATCCATTCCCGTGTGTATGTCTTTTTTTTTTTTTTTTTTTTTTTTTTTGATGCAGAGTCTCGCTCTGTCACCCAGGCTGGAGTGCAGTAGCATGATCTCAGCTCACTGCAACCTCTGCCTCACAGGTTCAAGCGGTTCTCCTGCCTCAGCCTCCCTAGTAGCTGGGATTACAGGCGCATGCCACCACGCCTGGCTAATTTTTTATAGTATTAGTAGAGATGGGGTTTCACCATGTTGGCCAGGCTGGTCTCAAACTCCTGACCTCAAGTGATCCACCCACCTCAGCCTCTCAAAGTGCTGGGATTACAGGCATGAGCCACCACGCCCAGCCCCCGTGTGTACTTCTAAAAGTATGAAAGAATGTATCCACATCTCTGAATATTTCTTCAGGTAATTTATGGAATTTGGGTCATAGGGTAGTTGTCATACTTTTAAAGGAATGTTGTTTTCATTTTGCTGCCAACTGACTGAGCACTTGAAGGTTGTTGCCAACTGTTCCTGCTACTCCAGGAACAAGACAGTAAAACCCCAGGGTTGTTGGTGAATTAGTGGAAAGTAAGCACTTATTCAGTGAGCCTTGAGATATATGAGATCCAGAATTAGTGAGGAGTGAGCTATTGAAGGCTGAGAGACAGCTGGGGCCACTGAACCAGCTCGGCTGAGAGCCGTCCACAGTATGGCTGGCCTGTGTGAGCCCAGGCTTCAGGCCAGCCCCAGGTCTGGTCGTTGTCATGGACAGCACAGCGCTCTGCATGTGATGACCACTTCCTGGCCAAAGGACAGCTTTATGTGTGGTCAGTGCACCTCCAGCCCTTGCCTGTCAGGCTCCCTGGCCCCCCACAGAGTTTGAATGATGGGGCAAGGGAGAAAGGGAGTGATTTCAAGGGATTGGCAAAAAGTGGAAACAACTCAACAAGGGATGTTCATCGGGGTGATAGGTTTTGTAAGTCTCTTGTCCTTTCTCCATTTCCATTTTTATCACTCTGCAATCTGGGCTATATGGATATTTAATACTTCCTACTTTGAAGCAATGGGAGAAATGAATGGAGAGGAAGAGAAATCTGGTTGAGTTTTAATTATTAAAAGCTGTGAGTCAAAACTGGGATAGGGAGGAGATTAAATTGAGAATTTGAAATTTTCTCTAGATTGGGTTGTTTTTGAGGTAACTTGGTGCCAATGAGTATACATGTCCGTGCAGGACTTTAACTGCAATTATGGTTTTTATTGTAGTCGATGGTTACCTAAACATGTTCGAAGTTTTATCTACTACATATTTCATGCCTAATATATTTTTTCCTTTTTCTGTTTCAGGTTAGTAGCAAAGATGAAGATTTTCTTGACCTTTCTGTTGATGTGGAGCAGAATACATCCATTACCCACTGCCTAAGGTAACCTTGTGAACTCTGAGGTGGTTTGAGCTTTTGATCAGGCTTGTAACTAAGTGGGAGAGAAAATCCTGTATTTCTTCAGGACATAAACTTTCCTTTTCTTAAACCAGTATGATCCTATTATTTTCTATATCTCCTTTCCCAAGAGAGATTAAAAGTAAGTATATGTGGTCTGGAGAAGAGTCCCACTGAGAAAAAAAGAGCATGAAGTAGAAGTCATTAGCCATTAAATTTAAAAATAAAATGTTAATCTTTAATGCAGATGTAGGCTTTGGCTTTCATCAGTGTTTCTCTTTCCCTCTCTCTCTGTTTTTCATATGATTAAGTTAATAAAAGCTACAGGTGCCTACCATTACTCTTTTTCTAAGGTAATCTATTTTATTATTTTAAATATTATGCACTTTGGGCTGAGAACCAATGAGGGAGTTGCCTGTTACTCCATCTTTTAAGCGTTCTGTGGAGAACATGCTTGGAAAGAAATTCTTCCTCATGAGGGTGGAGAGAAGGTGAGGAGCCCTGAGAGTAACAATGATGATTTCCAGGATTACTGTAGACACTGTGTATTGACTTATCCATTGAAAATATGCTCAGAGTTGCCGTAAAGACATAATTCCCTTTGAGCCACTCACCCCCTTCTGTCTTTCTTTCAACAAGAGGTCACGGATGCTTATAATTTGCCTGGTTGTGTTGCAGACACTGGGGATAGAGGAGTGAACCTGGTGAGGCCCGTGTTTTCACAGCATTTACATTCTAGTGGGAATGCGCAGATGATGATCAGTGCTTTGAAGGAAACAAAACAGGTCTAGAAAGTGGCTGGTAGTGGAGGTGCTTGTGAAGACCAAGCAGTCAGGATAGGCCTCCCCAAGGCTTGAGGTATCCCAGTGGGATGTCAGAGACATTGTATCGTATCAAAATGTTTATGAGTAAGGGTCAGATGACAGACCTTTTATTTCAGGAGCTCAGGTTACTTGGACCCTTTTAGAAGAATAGATTAAAGTGATTTGGCTGTGGTGATTGCAGTTAGGCCATCTTTTAAGGCAAAGACACCAACAACAGCTTGAAAGGGCTTCTTGGTTCATCTGGTTGTAATGTACTGCGTGATTTGGGGGCTGATTGCTTTCCCATTTCCCAGGGCTCTGAGGGTTTCCCACCCTGGCACTGATAGTTACCTGAGTACTTCCTATTGGTTTGGCATTTCTGCTTGTGTCCAGGTGTCTAGGACAAGTTTGTAATTTCTTTGTAAGGAATTTTTTGGTCATGAGGGCCTCTTTTTCCTTCTGAATGGGCATGAATTTCTTTATTGGTCCATTCTCACAATGCTATAAAGACATACTTGAGACTGGGTAATTTATGGAGAAAAGAGGTTTAATTGACTTAAAGTTCTGCAGGCTGTACAGGAGGCATGGCTAGGGAAGTCTCAGGAAACTTAAAATCATGGTAGAAGTGAAGGGAAAGCAGGCACATCTGCACATGACAGAGCAGGAGAGAGAGAGCAAAGTGGGAAGTGCTACACACTTTTAAACCACCAGATCTCGTGAGAACTCACTCACTATCTTGAGAACAGCAAGGGGGAGATCTGCCCATGATCCAGTCACTTCCCACCAGATATCTCTCCCAACATTGGAGATTACAATTCAACATGAGATTTGGGTGAGGACACAGAACTAAACCACGTCATTTTGCCCCTGTTCCTTCCCAAATCTCATGTCCTTCTCACATTTCAAAACCAATCATGTCTTCCCAGCAATCCCCCAAAGTCTTAACTCATTTCAGCATTAACTCAAAAGTCTAAGGCCAAAGTCTCATCTGAGACAAAGCAAGTCCCTTCTGCCTATGAGCCTGTAAAATAAAAAAATAAGTTAGCTACTTCCAAGATACAATGAGGGGTACAGGCATTGAGTAAGTGCTCCCATTCCAAAAGGGAGAAATTGGCCAAAACAAAGGGGCTACAGTCCCCATGCAGGTCTGAGACCCAGCAGGGCAGTCATTAAATCTTAAAGCTCCAAAATAATCTCTTTTGATTCCATGTCTCACATCCAGGGCACACTGACACAAGAGGTGGGCTTCCAAGGCCTTGAGCAGCTCCACCCCTGTGGCTCTGGAGGGTACAGCCCCTGCAGCTGCTTTCGCAGGCTGCAGCTTTTCCAGGTGCACAGTGCGGGCTGTTGATGGATCTACCATTCTGGGGTCTGAAGGGCAGTGGCCCTCTTCCCACAGTTCCACTAGACAGTGCCCAAGTGGGGACCCTGGGGGGTGCTTCAACCTCATATTTCTCCTCTGTACCCTCCTAGTAGAGGCTCTCCATGAGGGCTCTGTCCCTGCAGCAGACTTATGCCTGGACATCCAGACATTTTCATATTCTCTGAAATCTAGGTGGAGGTTCCCACACCTCAACTTTGACCTTCTGCTTACACGCAGGCCCATCACCATATGGAAGCTGCCAAGACTTGGGGCTTGCACCCTCTGAAGCAACAGCCCAAGCTGTACCTTGGTGCTGTTTAGTCATAGCTGAAGCTAGAGTGGCTGGGATATGGGGGTGCCATGTCCTGAGGCTGCATAGAGCAGTGGGGGCCCTAGGCCTGGCCCATGAAACCATTTTTTCCTCTGTGAGAAAACATTTTAAATGATTTGTTTTCAAGGCATAATAAATCTAAGTACTGTCAGGCAGCCTGTGGATGTGAAAAACTGCATGGCTTATGCACCTAGAAAGTCACGATAAGTAAATAGGATGTAGAGGAGGGGTCAGCACGTAAAAGGGAAGAAAGTTTTGTTATTGAGAAATCGAATCTTAAGCAGGGAAGGAGACGGGGGTATGACTTTATAGAGGGATAATGAAACTTAGGCAATGTTAGGGAAGATTGTAACCTCATAGTACTCAACCAATGAGGAACTGGGGGAAGGACTTGTTATGCTATGAGATAAATTACCTACTGAAATTACCTGCTGTAACTGCCCCAGGTGTGCCTGCCTACCAGACACCCGATCTTACAAGACTGCCACTAACAGTCCTGTTTCCACTGTTCTTTGTGTCTCTAAGTCCATCCTTCAGATTTGGATGAGTGAGTTTCTCATACCTCTTAGGCCTCCAGGCATGTGATGAGAGGGGCTGCTGTAAAAGTCTCTGAAATGCCCTGGAGGCATTTTCCCTATTCTCTTGGCTATTAACATTTGGCTCTTCTTTACTTATGCAAATTTCTGCAGCCTTGAATTCCTCCCCAGAAAATGGATTTTTCTTTTCTACCACATGGTTGGGCTGCAAATTTTCCAAACTTTTACACTGTGCTTCCCTGTTAAATATAAGGTCTAGTTTTGGGTCATTTATTTGTTTATACAAACGACCATAGATTTATAGAAGCAGCCAAGACACATGTTGAACACTTTGCTGCTTAGAGATTTCTTCCACCAGATACCCTAAATCATCTCTCTTAAATTCAGAGTTCCATGGATCTCTTGAGCAGGGGCACAATGCTGCCAGTCTCTTTGTAAAGCATAGCAAGAGTGACCTTAACTCCAATTCCCAATAAGTTCCTCATTGCCACATGTGACCTCCTCAGCCTGTAATTCACTGTCCATATCACTGTCAGCATTTTGGTCACAACTATTCAACAAGTCTCTAGGAAGTTCCAAACTTCCCCACATCTTTCTGTCTTCTTGTGGGCCCTCCAAACTGTTTCATCTGCCCATTACCCAGTTTCAAAGTTGCTTCTGCATTTTCAGGTATCTTTATAGCAGTGCTCTACTCTCGGTACCAGTTTTCTGTATTAGTCCATTCTCACACTGCTTAAAGACATACTGGAGACTGGGCAATTTATGGAGAAAAGAGGTTTAATTGACTCACAGTTCCACAGGCTGTACGGGAGGAAACTTACAATCATGGCAGAAGGCGACGAGGAAGCAGGCACGATATTTCTGTGTTGGCAGGAGAGACAGAGAGAGAGTGAAGGGGGAAATGCTACACCCCTTTAAACAGACAGATTTTGTGAGAACTTAGTATCACAAGAACAGTAAGGGGAAATCTGCCCCCATGATCAAATCACCTCCCATGAGGTCTCTCCCCTAGCATTGGAGATTATAATTCCATATAAGATTTGAGTGAGGACACAGAGCCAAACCGTTATTAGTTCCTAACATTCCTATGAAAAGAAGCGATATTTGATTTCCTAAGGTTTTATAATCACAGGGTGTGGAAAAAGTTAAGGGTGTACCACCATTAGTTGCTGATGAGGGAATGGGGAGAAAGCCATTATATGCCCATTCCCCTCCTTAGTGAGAATTTGCAGTTAGGGAGGTTGGCTGCTTTTCCTCTTTTCCAGGAATTACTGGAACTGTTCAGAAGGGGAGGTGGCAGTGGCTGTAGATTTGAGATCAGCCAGGTAAAGTGTTAAGTGATTGGTCATAATTTCAACCTTTGGGGAACCTTATTATAAGAAATAGAACCGAGGTTTAGGTTTCCATAATTTTTTTTTCCTGGAGAAATGTATATATTGGTTATGCATACCTGATTAAGGTAGGCTAGAGGCACTTGGAAATGTTCAGGCTAGGGTGAGTGAGTATGAAGTAGCTTCTGAATGCCTTTTAAACATATTCGACTCTGTCTTATTGGACTGTGCAGGCTGACATCTCTGAAATGCCTCCTCCTCCCCTGTTTTAGATCACACCTAAACTAGGCCTTGACCAACTCAGCTATACTTGCCCTCACATGTGATGTCACCTCCATAGCAGAAAGAAGCCTGCCAGGTGTTGCCACTTACCACTCAGTTCTGTGATGGGAGAAGGACGTGTGGGAGAAAGATGCAGGGAACAGATGATGTCAGTGGAGTCGTTAGCTTTCTCTGTCTCTGAGACAAAAGAGAAGGAAAGGGTGGACTCTTGCTTGGCCCCTTTCATGATTTAATGTGGATTGCATTTTTGAGGTTTTGTTTTTTAAACTAGAATTATGAATTTTCTTCTCTGATATTATGTCTGCATATCTCTTCTGATATGATGTTTCTTTCATTTATTTCAATAACTTTAAAAAATAAAAAATTAAGCGAAAATGGTGGGATTTGAATGTAAGATCTCTGCCACCTTCTTCCAGATTTTTAGGTGGTGAATTATAATGTGCTTTCACTGAACTTTTGTTCCAGAGAAATGATATAAATAGTGTTTAAATTCAGGATACAGATCTGGAGAAGCCATTAAGTTTGTATAATAGCTGAGTTATAATTCTAATGTTTCAAACCTCAGTAACTGTGTCTTAGGGAGAGTAAGCCATTTGTGTCACAGGAGAATACTGAGAAAGATGTTATTTCCTTGTGAAAAGTTCAGGGATGGCCTCAGGCAAAAACAAACTATGTGAGGTTTATCTTAATTATCCTCACATGGCCTTTTTTGTCTTCCACTTGAGTGCTCCTTCCCAGAATCTCCCATTTCTCCTCCAAGTGCTCAGTGCTCTAGAACCACCTTTCCCCTTCCTCTGTCTTCCCCTCATTTTAAATTCCCATTCTCCCAGTGCCAACAAGATCCCAGGTTATTGGGAAGCACTGGAGCAAAGGCTCTCTGCCCTGTGGAATAACCTGGGAAGGTTTAAGAACAGTAATGCCTGGAGAGATTCTGATGTAATTGAATGGAGGGAGAGTAGGGAGTGGAGGAGTGTGGGATTAGGCCTTGGGATTGTTTTAAAGGCTCCCCAGATGATTCTAATGAGCAGCCAGGAGGAAAACCACTACACTAGATTCTAGAACAAATTTCTCGACTGGTGAGTCAGGGAAAGTGGGTTAGAGGTATGTATTCATCCCCTCAGCTCCTGGGAGGCTGGGAGGGCCTGGCAGTACCAGAGCCCCATGGCCAGCTGTAGGAGCAGCCTTGTCAGTATATCCTAGTATGTTTCTCATGTTGTATTTCTCTGTGGATCATGACATGAAAATTATCAGGAAGCATTGCTTGAGGATTTTTAATATCAATTTTGAATTATTGTAGTGAGTGAAAAACTAGATTTTAATTGAACATGTATCAAAGATATTAACTTGGACACAATCACTATGTTTACAATAAATGATAGCCTTCCCATCAAAAAACAGTCTTTCTCCATTTATTTCAAGTTTTTAAAATATTTGCTTAAGGCTTTAGTGTTTCCTTTATAAAAGCGTACATTTCTTATTAAATTTGTTCCCAAAATGTATTTTCTTTCTTCTCCTTCTCCCCTTCCTTTTCTCCCCTCCCTCCCTCCGTTCCTCCCTCCCTCCCTCCCTCCCTCCCTCCCTCTCTCCCTCCCTCCCTCTCTCCCTCTTTCCTTCCTATAGGAGAAAGGGGGAAAAAGTAGAACGAGGAGTTTGATCTGTAGCTAACTGTGAACCATTAATTGAGATAACTCACTACTTTCGCAGCAGCCCCGTATTAGTCCATTCCTACTTTGCTGTCGAGACTGGGTAATTTATAAAGAAAAGAGGTTTAATTAGCCCATGGTTCTGTAAGCTGTACAGAAAGCATGCACTGGCATCTGCTTGGCTTCTGGGGAAGCCTCAGGAAATTTACAATTGTGGCAGAAGGTGAAGGGGGAGCAGGCACATCACATAACTGGAGCAGAAGCCAGTGGTTGGAGGAGGGGCTGAACACTTTTAAATGGCCAGATCTCGCAAGAATCCAGTCACTGTGTGGGGAGGACAGCACCAGGAGGATGATGCTACACCGTTCATGAGGATTCCGCCCCTGTGATCCAGTCACCTTCCACCAGGTCCTCCCTCCAACAGCAGGGGCTACAATTGAATATGAGATTTGGGTCAGGACACAGATCCAAACCATATCAAGCCCAAAAGTGTATTTTTAAATCATGTTTTATTGCTGCTCTGCCTCTTTTTAAAGCAATACAAAGAATTTTGTGGTTTTCTCTCAACCTCTCCTCTGTGCTTTGGTAATTTATCCCAAGTGTTGGAAAGAGTAAGTGCCCCCCTGACTTTCTCATTGAAGAGTCTCCTCCACCACTGTTGCCCACTTTTGATCCAACAAATATAGAACATTAACTGACAGCTGCTCTGCCTCAACATTTGCTGCTGTGGTCCCCCCTCTTCTCCTAACTCACCTTTGTTTTACAATTCTCAACTCATGGATGCCCTAAGAGCATTACTCGGTCAGCGGCTTCTTTGTAAAATGGGTCTTTACATTAGGTACTAACTTCTGCTGTGTTTCCATGACTCCTTATTTGTTGCTGGGCTTTCTTTGTCTCTTGTGACCCTTTAGCTTGGTAGTGTGGCTTGTCTGTGGTAGACATTGGGAGGATATGAAGCTCCACTGTGCCCGTACTCACCTCACCCTCTCTGCTCCCCCATTCCACTCCAGTCAATCCCATGCAGGCAACACAAGATTCCATAGCAATTACTCAATTGAAGTATTCATTCAGCTAAGTATGAGTCTGTATTATGCACCGTTACTTGAAACCTGAAAGTTGAGTGCATTTGCATTCTAATGGTTTTCTTGCCTTTCGATCCTCTCCATTTCCCCCTCCACCATGCTGTCAGAAGTGGAATTTCTAAAAAGCACTATCTGATTATGTCTTTTCTTTGTTGAGACTGTTGGTCAGGGTCCATGCTAGCTTCTTGGTAGCATATTCAAGGCTATGTGACTTGCCACCTGATATGGTTTGGCTGTGTTCCCACCTAAATCTCACTTGAATTGTAACAATTACCACGTGTCAAGGGTGGGGCCAGGTGGAGATAATTGAATCATGGGAGAGGTTTCTCCCATACTGTTCTCATGGTAGTGAATGAGTCTCACAAGATCTGATGGTTTATAAATGGGCGTTCCCCTGTACAAGCTCTCTTGTCTGCTGCCATGTGAGACGTGACTTTGCTCCTCCTTTGCCTTCTGACATTGTGAGGCTTCCCCAGCCATGTGAAACTGTGAGTCCATTAAACCTCTTTTTCTTTATAAATTATCCAGTCTCAGGTATGTCTTTATTCGCAGCATGAGAACAGACTAATACACTGCCGCTGCTATCCCCTCCCTCCAGGCCTCTGCACGGCTGTGTTCTGTCTCTGGAGTCCTTGACTCTTGTTCACTTGTTCCCCTGGCACACTTTCCCTCTTTCTCTGTGCTTTCTCCTGGACTTTACACCTGCTTCTGTCTTTGTTGGTTTATTCATTCAATCAACAAATATTAATGTATGCCATTGTGTGTCGTGTTGGGCATATAAGAATGACAAGGCCACTGCCCACATAGAGGGGAAGCAAGTAATCAAATGATAGAAGAATGAGTTCAGATGCTGGGAAGAAACAAGGCAGCAATATGATAGGGGCTGGATAGGCTTAGAAAAAATGGTCAGGAAAGTCTTCTCCAAAGAGGGGATGTTTAGGCTGAGTGCCAAATAACCAGTTCAGCCAGCCATGGAAGCCTCTGGGAGGAAGCTCTCAGTGCTGAGAAAATAGCACCTGCAAACATTGTAAGGCAAGAAGACGATATCCCAGGGCCAGTGCAGCTGGAGCAGAGAGAAGGAGGCTGGGTGGCTAGTGCACCGGAAACTGCTGGAGGGTTTCAGTAGGGGAATCATGTAATGCTTTCTGTTGAAGCTGTACTGGTTGTTTTATGTTTCAGTGGTTCATTTGCATGTATCTCTGTTAAAATGTGAGCCATACGAGGGCAGTTATTCTCTGGATCCCCAGAACGTAATCCAGAGGACTGGCAGTAAACATCTGGGGATTTACTGAATGAAAGAATCTGTGTTTTATTTTGATGTGTTCTGTGTAAATGGTAGAATCATTTAACTCATTTAACATTTTCTGTTTAATAAAATCTGATCATTATGGTGCTAGGACACTCTATGAACAAGGAAATGTCACAGAATTTTTCAAAACTGTCGGGTATTAGTCTGGATGTTCTTTTAAGCCTTTGAAGCAGTACCACAGAAATGTTAAATAGAATATCGGTGGCTGGAAAAGAATGAAAAACCATGACATTTAAAAAATGAAAATCGTAAGTAGCAGAGTAGAACCTCATGATAAGGCAGGTACACATATGACAAACACAATGGCTTTTGTTCTCCAGAGGAGGCAGGCAAAAGTTCTTGTCCTCTGGCGGGGGAGTGGTGGGCAGCAGGGTTTGTTAGGAGGTAGTCATCTGATTAATTCAGGTTTTCCTTAGTTCAAGAAGAGGGCAGTTTTGTATATGGTTTGAATTTCATTATCTTCCTACTTTCGTGCTCTTTGAAAATATGGACTAGCAGAGAAATAGTGTTTTTCATTAACGACACAATAATGTCACCTTGCACATTATGTGATTGACTTTTTTGGACCTAAGTTTTAGTGTTTATGATGAGCTTTTACTCTCAATAGTATTTTTCTATTATGATTTTAATTTCTAGCTTATAGGTATTCTTCGTTAAATCACGAGGTTTTTTTTCTGAATGCAGTTGGAAACCCTAGTTTATATCTGTCTGTGTCCCATTAAATAAAGCTATATTTGAAAATCTCTCATGGTACATTTATGATTCAATGAAAAGAGAGTGTCTATCAGCATAATGGCACCTAGACTTTTTCTTTGTATTTATTATCCTGTAGTTTCTCTACCATCCTAGACTTAAGAAGGATTTTTTTCTGATTACTGCTCTCATTTTTACTTAAAAATTACCCTACAGGCTAATTGAGGGATTTAAAACATGGTATGCCAAGTAGATTTGAACATTTTTTAAAGATGAAAATATTTCCCTCTACAGAGACTTCAGCAACACAGAAACACTGTGTAGTGAACAAAAATATTATTGTGAAACATGCTGCAGCAAACAGGAAGCCCAGAAAAGGTAGGTGAAGATTTAGCTCAGGGGTGGCTTTGTGTAGTGAGAAGGATCCAGACCGTGGGGCCCAGCAGGGTTGGCTTTGAATCTCAGCTTCCTGGGCTCGTAGCCACGGAGCCTCGGGGAAGTCAGTTACCCTCCTCAGCAGTGAAACTGAGACAAGAACACTGACCTTGGAGAGGACAACTTGGAGAGTTGTCTGTCCGATTGTTTACTCATTTGTTCATTCATTCAGTCATTCAGCAAATATTTGTTGAGTGCTGCCCTGTGCCAGATACTTGTTTATGCTGGATAAACAAGTAGTGATAAAATATAATCACTATTTTCTTGGAATTAAAGGTAAATTATAGAAAGTACTTAGAATAGTGTATAACAAATAGTAGACACCCAATATTATTTTCATTTGTATTGCTTAAACATTGGGACCTCTTTTTTAGAGACAGAAGTTTAAAAACCATATATCATTTCATAAGTACTTGTGAGGAAATTATTAACACATCAGTTATAAGAATAGGTGATAAGCGGCGGGGCACAGTGACCTGTAATCCCAGCACTTTGGGAGGCTAAGGCAGGCCGATCACTTGAGGTCAGGAGTTTGAGAGCAGCCTGGCCAACATGGTGAAACCCCATCTCTACTAAAAATACAAAAATTAGCCGGATGTGGTGGTTTGCGCCTATAATCCCAGCTACTTGGAAGGCTGAGGCAGGAGAATCACTTGAGCCCCAGAGGCGGAGGTTGCAATAAGCTGAGATTGTGCCACTGCACTCCAGCCTGGGTGACAGAGTTAGACTGTCTCAAAAGAAAAAAAAGAACAGGTGATAAGAACGTTAGAAAGTTACTGCATTCTGAATTGATATAAGACCCAAGGTCTCCATCTTTTTTGCGTACCAGACAGTTACAGCTCTTGGAAAATCTGAAATAACCAGTTGTTCCCCATTAGTCTGCCCCACAAGCCAGGAAAGTTGCCATTTCAGTCTCCTGCGAAGGCTTCTTGTGAGTTAAATCTGTCTTGGCAGTAGTTCTGGAGTATTCAAGGCATTTGGCAGATGCTCAATACTGCTATCTAAAACCCTCAAGGGTCTAGATCTGAGGTTGAGATCATTTCTCTGCCCAGCCTTCCCAGGCCTTCACCCCAAACAGGTACAACTTTGTTTGTTGCAAAACTTACACAAAGTTAGTCACTGTTGCAGGCAGGCGTCAAGGAGGTAGGCAGATACTTTTCATTAGTGAGGAAGGTCACTCGTGTCTGCTCCCTGTCCTTATAACCTCAGTCTGCCTAAGACTGGCCTCGGGTCTTTCTTTGTGGCATTTAGACATTGTTGTTCAGCCCTGGAGGGTTTATACATTACAACGTCATGTATTCCTGTAAAATAAGAATTCCCCATAATTCTTATTTTTCTACTAATGTTTTACTTGCTTATTTTTATGAACAGGGCTTTTCCTTAATAGATTCCTTAAAACTATTCTTTTAAAATTTGTCCTTTTCACATACTATGCATTAAAAATGTGCACAAACTAAACAGCACTTACACTTAATTCAGTACCTTCATGGAATGGGGGGCTGGAAGGTAACTGGAAGACCCTCTATTCTAGCAGTGTAGTCTGCATAAACTGTTACCTTTGTTACTTTTCACTGAGTAGTGTTAATGGTCACCTAGTTAAAAAAAACTTTCTATGTTTATATAAGTTTGGGAAATTATATAAACTTATATAAACATCAAACAACAGAACAATCCCTTTACTGCAGGATCTCTCAAAATCTTCAGTCTGGTAATGTACACGTAGGATCTTCAAAGCAGAAAGTAGCATAGTTCAAACTTACTTGGCCACAGAAACACCACATCTGTTAACATTTCCAGTGCTTTCATGAGCCCAGTTTGGGAAATGTAGCCCTAAGCCAACCCCTGCATTTTATAAGTGAGGAGCTAGAGCTAGAGAAAGGAAGTGACTTGCCCAAGATCACAAGGGTCGGAATGATAGTGAGCCTGGCACTCTTGGTGTCCCAATGCCCAAGAGTGTGTGTGAGAAGCATCCATCCCCCTCCCAGTCCTCAGAACCTGTAAGTCCAGCAGTCCATGCTGTCCACCTTGTCCTCTTCCCAGCCTCATGTTCTCAAAATCTCTCAGACCTCCTTTCCATCATCTCAGGGGGTAGATTGTCCAAATATCATTCCTCTCTGGAAGGCACAGGGCAGTGATGGAGAACAATTGCGCAGCCTATTTTTATTTGTATGAAAATTCTGGAACATCCCCTTTCACCAAACAGAGACACACCGTTGTACATTTCTCCTGCTGGAATGTTCCTGGGAGCCAGGGATATAGGATAAGTGAGCTCTACATAAGCCAGTATACGTTTATCCTTGCAAACTGTTTGTTTGCTAGTTTGAATTTTGATAGACCTCCCCTCCTGTTCTGTTTGTGCAGATGACTGTATTCTCTTCCCCTAACAGGTGTCGGGTACAACTGATTTTCTATTTCATGGTTTCTTAGGATGAGAGTAAAAAAGCTGCCCATGATCTTGGCCCTGCATCTAAAGCGGTTTAAGTACATGGAGCAGTTGCACAGATACACCAAGCTGTCTTACCGCGTGGTCTTCCCTCTGGAGCTCCGGCTCTTCAACACCTCCAGTGATGCGGTGAACCTGGACCGCATGTATGACCTGGTTGCTGTGGTTGTTCACTGTGGCAGGTAAGGGCACGACCAGAAGCAGGGGCACAGGGTAAGTGTAGGGGTTGCCCCTTGGCTGAAGTATACCCAACTGCACCTTTCCTGTGCTGTGGCACTCAGTACTTTTGGGATCTCTTCCAAATTCTTACTGATCATCTCAAAAAATACATAAACATGCCTACAGACACATAAAAAGAAATAGCATTCCAATAATGATCATCTAAATGTTCTATTATGAGAGAAATAACTTAATAAATCTCCATTGCATAGAAATAATGGTTCTGAGGAATTTGAAGTAACATGGAGAAATAAATGTCTATGCTGTGATTTTAATTTTTACAAAGCCAAGTTAGATTTATAGTATGATCTCAAAAGCATTTTAAGATGTGTAAATAAAGACTAGAAGCAATGGATCAAATTTAATAATCTTTTGGCACTTTGAGTGATTAAAAACATATTCTTAAAAAATATTCTTTGTTATTTTTGGTCTTTCCCCAAATTCTAAAATAAGTATATAATCAGAAAAAAGAAAGTAAGAGAGAGAAGGCCTCTAGCTATAGAGACGCAAAGCATTTTGCCGAAATTTGAGAAGATATTTTTTTATTCCGTAATTTGGTGTAAATGCAGAAGAGTATATTGAAAATTCACCTGTTTGTTACTCTTCGCTCAGCTGGGACAGGTTTATGTTCTACCTTGAGGGTAGGCACAGCTTTCTCCTGCTCTCGTAGGTTTTAGATTGGGGCGTATCATAGAGCAAGAATCTTTTCTCCCTCATCTGCTGAGATCGACTATAGTGAACACATTACCAGGAGACTACCATTGCCATGCGGAGGGATGGATTGATTTATTTTTTAATTGTGTACTAGGGTGGATGGTATCAGAAACTGTAATTTCACATCTGAAGTACCCCATATTTTGTCCTGTGTGTATTAACTTTAAGTCACTGGATATTTTCTTGTATTCTCAGTAAAATTGTATGTATTGGCTAGTTATATACCAGTGTTGTGCTGTTCTCCCTGAAGAACAACTGTTATTCCTTTGAAGAACACGGGGTTCCAGATCACTGGACGCTGGAACCTAGCCTTGAGTGCTGGGCGAGGCCTCACATTGGTGCAGGGTTGAAGAAGGTCTTAGGGCAGGCAGAGCCTGGGACCCAGTGGGCATTGTGGCTAAAGCGGGTGGCAGGGGTGGTATGGATGGGAGGGCCTGCTGAGAAGGCTAGGCGAAGGAGAAACACAGGTGCCCCTTGCACAGGGTACACAGGACTTTCCGTGTGAGTCTCTGTGAGTGCCCGATTTGAATCCTGGGGAGGACTGGCAGCTACCCAGGTGAGGGAACTGAACGACCAGTGGGAGGTTGGGTTCTCTAAGATCAGTTTCCATAATGTGAGCACAAGGTAAGAAGGGACCTGGCAGCAAAGATTAGTTGGTGCCAAGTCAGGCATGCTACTAACTAGGATTCTTCAGACTTCTCCCAGCAGAAGTAGGGCTGTTCTCCCATGTGGAGCGGGGCTGGCCTTACCTGAAGATTGGGTGGCTTCCAGGTGGCACTGGAAAGCTTTGAGGTTAGGGAGCTGGGCCTGCCTTACCTTCCATGCCAGGACCTTCTGGCCCATAGTTGCAGCAAGTGCACAGCCTTGTGCATTGATTTCTGCTGGAGGTTTTTTTTTAAGCTCATGTTTTCTGGGTTCCATGCCAGGATCTGAAGATAGAGTAACGAAAAGACACACAGCACAGAGGCCCTGCCCTCACAAAGCTTATCATCTGTCTGGAAAGACTGATAATGAACAGAAAAACACACCAGTCTGCTACCACCAAAAATAAACCACTGCAAGATAGTTTATGATTTTAATCAGTGCTATCAGGAATAAACAGGGAGATGAGTGAGTGATGGGAGATACCTCTTCAGGTGAAGGGGTCAGCAGAGATTTATCTGGGGAGGTGACATTTGAGCTGAGGCATAAAAAGAATGCAGTTGGGGAAGGATCATCTCTGGCAGAGTTTACAGCAATGCAAAGGCCCACAATGTGAAGGGGGCACGTGTGAGAGGAGCCCGATGGGCTGGAGCTCAGGGGGAAAGGGAGACAGTAGCTGGAGGAGGCTGGAGAAAGAGCAGAAACAGATCATTTAGCATCATCTTATGCTGAAAGAGGGTAAACAAAGGGGGAGGTTTGGTTTTTCAACTTTAACAGTGCATTAAAAAACAGTTCTAGGTTTAGGATTAAAATCCCCTCACTCGTGCAAATCTAACCTAACTACATAGTAACTGCTGCTTCGTTGTTCTTTCTGCTTTTTTCCATAGAGCATAGTATACGGCTTTTTATTTTAACACTTGTTACTGTGCATCTTCGTTTGTTGATGTCTTTCTAAAACATAGATCATACAACTCCTTAAAATTCCCCTATCTTCCTGGCTTGCTTGAAGCAAAGCCTAAAATCTTACCTGCGATTTCTCCTGCACCTGCCCCTCAGTCCGCTCCGGTCTTCCCCTCCCCACTCACTCGGCTGCTGTGGCCTCCTTTGGCCTCTCTGCTGTTTCTGAACACACCAAGTGCTACTCGCCTGCCCCGGGCCTTTCCACTTGCTATTCCTTATTTCTGAAACTTCCATCTAGAGCCACATGGCTTCCCCCCACACCCTGACCCCCTACCCCTACCCCTATCCCTACCCCTATCCCTACCCCTGCCATTTCCTTCAGGGAAATTTCCTTCCGCCCACATTATCCAAGTGGCCTCCCTTCACTGTCTATCAAATAATACCTCCTCCCATCACTCAGATCCCATTACTCGGCTTCATCCTTCTCCATGACACTTCTCACCACTTGACATACATTTATAAGTTTAGTTTGTGTATTGCCAATCTAGCCCCTACCCCAAGTCCCAAGTAAGTGAGGTCTTTGTTTTGTTCACTGCTTCTTCCCCTGACAGCTAGAATAGGGCCCGACACAGAGTGGGTAGAGAGTAATTTTTTGTTAATATTTGCTGAATCCGAGTGTCTCTTTTTCCTGCTGGATTATGAGTCCTTAGAAGATATCTCTCCTGCACACTTTTGTATTCCCCTACATCCAGCATGGTGTTGTGGACATAGACATGGGCTCTATGCCACGTTCTTTATCCTGATGACTTAGTTTTTTCCCCAGAGAATCACTGCTTGTAAAGAGCTCAGTAGAGTTTTATCAAGAGATAAGTGTTAACATGCTAACTTCTTTTATTTGTTCTTTTCCAGTGGTCCTAATCGTGGGCATTATATCACTATTGTGAAAAGTCACGGCTTCTGGCTTTTGTTTGATGATGACATTGTAGAGGTTCGTTTGCAGATTATTTTCCAGTAGTCACAGGGCATCAATAGTATTTCGGGGAACGTGTATGTATAGACGTTTTTTAAAGTAGGCCTGGTTCCCCATAATGTAACTTGAAAACAACTTATATTTCTATTCAAAACCAAATTCTGCTGATCCCCATGCTCCGTGGAAAGGGAGAAGGAGTGTGATCATGGACTCACTGACGCTGTGTTCTCCACAGTTCAGCCGTAGACACGGGATCTCTCTATCTCATCATGACTGAAGAAGCCCCCTCTGATACAAGGCAAACAGTAGACTTCAAAGTTCTATTAAGATTATTTTAATAAATTTTTCTTGTATTGATTATCGTTTAAAGTTTTTTTTCAGTCTGTTGGATCTGGAAATCTTTGTATTATACCAGTACATTCTGTGTATTGATTTTGTTATAAAAGAATACTAGCTGGAATGAATTCTACACTCGAAGACGTGGTCTGTTTTAACCCACTAGGGTAGCAGTTGTAGTGGAATAACAGTAAAAGAGATTAACTCTGGTGGCCGGAAAGACTTAAGGCTATTTCCAGGACCCACCAGTTTACCATTTGGGAGATGCCTTGGCCTCTTCAAAGAATGCCCACACACAGTTGTTGATGCATGGAGGCATTGCCTTTT
Source organism: Cacajao melanocephalus (assembly GCA_963573385.1). Classification (NCBI taxonomy): domain Eukaryota; kingdom Metazoa; phylum Chordata; class Mammalia; order Primates; family Pitheciidae; genus Cacajao; species Cacajao melanocephalus. Next base: position 74,683 of record CAUYLG010076318.1, read on the forward strand.
TTCCTAGAGATGTGCAAGTTATGTAATGATGACCTGCAGCCAAGTCTGTGGAATTCTCCATTTGCTAATTCCTAATCATGATTTTTTTTTTTTTTTGAGACGGAGTCTCCCTCTGTCGCCAGGCCAGAGTGCAGTGGCATGATCTCAGCTCACTGCAACTTCTGCCTCCCGGGTTCAAGCGATTCTCCTGCCTCAGCCTCCCGAGTAGCTGGGACTACAGGCGTGCCACCATGCCCAGCTAATTTTTGTATTTTTAGTAGAGACAGGGTTTCACCATGTTGGCCAGGAGGGTCTCAATCTCTTGACCTCGAGGTCTGCCCGCTTCTGCCTCCCAAAGTGCTGGGATTACAGGTGTGAGCCACCGCGCGCAGTTCCCTAATCATGATTTTATAAGAAATTGTGTTCCTTGCATTTTAATATATGTTCTATTAGTTTTTATTTCCTTTTCCCAGGAATCATGTTAAGTAATTGTATTGTTTTCTTTCTTTTTTATTGCAGAAAATAGATGCTCAAGCTATTGAAGAATTCTATGGCCTGACATCAGATATATCAAAAAATTCAGAATCTGGATATATTTTATTCTATCAGTCAAGAGAGTAACTTAAGAACTGTGGGACTAATTCAAGTGGGGGAAAATGTTCAAAGCACTATTACCTGGTTTCTCTGCAGTCTTTCTTCTTCCCCTAGTGGCCCTCTAATGGTATCACTCCAAGTCTCAGTGGTCTGGCTGTGTTAGACTCTCTCCTTTCGTGTTTTTACATGCAACACTACTCTTGGTTTTATTTCGGTCTGAGGTAGAGTTAACTGCAATCAGATTGTAGTTGGATGTACATGAATAACAGTTGCTAATTTTAGGATTGGGTGAAAGCTATGCCATTCATTATGTCTGGCTGTATTAGAATGACATTTCCTATGAATGTCTACAGTCTATTTTAAGTGTTTGCTAAACTTCTGCGGCTTCCAGGGTCTTCTTACAATGCATTCCTTTCACTTGTCCCTGGAAGCATTGCTACCCATTTTCAACTTCTCTGCCTCTTTTCTGATACAAGGACAGAAGAATTGGGTAGATAATCACCTTTTAGGGTTGCAACTATAGCTTTAAGTTTGTGCAAGTGAAAATGTTGAAAAGTGAGTAACCTCGATACTAAAATCATCCTCGACATGGAACAGGGTGAAGAGAAGCTGTCCGTGGTGGCTGGCGCTGGCTGGCATCGGCACTGGGCTGTGCTGACCTAGCTGTTAGAATTCCAGGGGTTAAGAAGGCTCAGGGCAGGCAAAGCCAGAAGGAGGAAATTTTTGTGGACAATAAAAAGTTACTTTTCGTACCTTTCTACCAAAACCAAGTTTCAGGAAAATAACTCTATGCTGTTTATTTTCAGTGACACTTCCGTAAGGCCCTGTGAGCTGTGTTTATCCTGTATCCGGCACTGCTAAGCTTTTCAAGGTATCTTTTCACTCCTGGTGATGTGTGCAGTCAGTGGCTGCAGGGCTGGCAAACCTCCCCTTAGCCAGTCAGCACCGACATTGTTCCTTATCAGGAACAGCAAAGGCACTGCATCTTTCCAGCCATCAGCACATTGTACAACTTAACTTTTTAACATAGTCCATCTGTTTACTGAGGCACTGGCGAGTCCCAGGGCTGATATAGAATCTTCCCTAGAGGGAATACCAGAGTTAGCTGGGTAGGAAGGTGGCTCAAAGGAAGTGTCTGTGGGCAGGGGGAGGAATGAACAAAATGGCGCTGTTTCTTTGGCTCAGACTCCTAGAATGCTTAAGAAGACAGAATTTTTTTGGAAGAACCTCATCTCACTGTAGTTACTTTTTTCACTTTTATTATATATGTATTTATTAGAGCATTTGAGTACTGGTACCTTTAATTAAAGGGGTCGTTTGGTGTTTTGCCGTTGAGCTGGTTTTTAAGTCATAGATCTTGGCTTCCTTTGGAAGTCACTTCCATACACTATGATAAACTGTGAACATATTTTTGTTACCTAATGCATCCGCTAATGAACATACAAACTTTGGGCATAATGTGAACTAAAATTGAAATGGAAAATGTTAGTGGCCATTTTGCAACAATGAAGAGGATAGCACTTTATCTAGATGAAAACTGGATTTCTTATCTTTGAAATATCTTGAACTGTTTATTGCTCAGAACTTAAGTAAGCATGCCAACATTTCATTTGTTTATGCTTGAAGTGAAATGTTTTACTTTTCACTGGAGAAGACAAAACAGGGTGATCTTCATGTTATTGTTTCATACAAGTGATGGAAATGTACCTTGCCTTGTTTAGAGGCAATTTCATATTTATAAATGTTTTCTTTTTATTCTTCATGAAACATGCAGTGATCACTACCTGGAAGGTGAGTCTTTATTCTCTTTTTAGGGAGAGGCGCTTTCCAACTGACGGTGATTGATGTAGGGAAATGTTTGTACTATATAGAATCCATATATTTGACTGCAAGTTACAAAGTTTTAAGAAAATGATGGTTGGTCTCTAATATATTTGGAACTGATTCATAAGAAAAACTATTAAAATTATCTTTGAAACAACTCTTGAAGCTAATTTATTAGAAAAAATATTTCAATTGGAAACCTGTAGAAGTAATGTTTACACGCTAAGTCATAAGTTCAGGATATTTCTTTTCTATTTGGTTGTGCAAAAAGTTTTTCCCAGTGATTTAAGCGAAGTAATTCATTTTAACAGAAAGAGTCAGTTAAAATTCAGCATTCGTGGATACATTTTTGGAATGAAAAAGGATATGTATAAGAAAATATTGCAAAGGCATTAAAACAGTTGTATGGTGCAGGAAAAGAAGATTGGTAAAAGACCAAAACACACTTCTCTAGCAACACTCCATCAATTTTTTAAAATTTAGAGCTATCTGCTAATTTTTCCTTCTTTCTCCTCAATAAATGAAACACTAGGCAGCTACATGTTTCTCCCAATCATGTCTCTCTATGTAAAGACAGTAGCATGCAAACACTTGTAGTTTTCATCCCTCATTCATAGCGTAAAGCAGGAAATGGTGTGGGAGATGTGAGACCAATCTGAGGTCGGCGGTAGCACAAAGGCTTCGCAGTATTCCCTCCAATGGCCAGTGGTTTCGTGTGTCATCTGCAGGTGTGAGTAGGCCTGCTGTATTTCTTTTAACTGCTGGATGTTAAAAAATAAGTTACAATTTTTTACACTTAAAAAAAAATGGAACATTTGCTTTATCAATTACTCACTAGTTTAGCCTCTAGGTTATGGCATACTATGCTAAAAAGTCATGTGTTTAAAAGTAAATCTTGGTAAAATGCTCACATACGGTCCTGTTATGTCGATGCATTTTCCCTTCTAAGGTCATTGTCATAGGAAATGGACTGGTCTGAAGAGAGCGAGGCACAACACAAGCAGGGCATTAGTTCGAATGGGAAGTCGATCATATTTGGTTTTATGGCCTGGTATATTTTGGACTTAAGATAAAATGGGGAAAAAATGTCAGAAATGGTCCCTATGCATTTATTTTCATGGATACCCTTAATTTCATGGGCATGCCTAATAATGAACTATATTCTAACTGGAGCTTAGGGCTTATTTTAGATATTGGAGTGTAGCTTTATTACAGATGGATTTTATCTTTCAACATTGCATTTTGATCAACTTTGTATATTCATGTGTATTAAAATATTGTGCACTAAATGTTTTGCCCTCGTTTGCTGTTGTATGGTCAAGGCATTTATCAGCACTATTGTGATGAACTCATGTAAATGGCATGGGTCAGGGAAAATTATTTCCTACTTTTCTGCCTAATTAAATTTCTGTTTTCCAGTATTACATTAATTTATTTTTGGCTTCCATTTCTGTATAACCAAAATAGTTACTGTATTTGTGTGGCATTCCTATTATTTTATTGCTAAAAATATTGTAGCTTTTATTTAAAATAATCTGTACCTTATTTTTTTTAATGTAACCAATTCAAGCACTTTAAGCAATAATGTCAATCTTGTGAAATTTTAATCAGTTTAACACCCTGCCTCTAAAATTGTTTGCAAAAAATAAATAAATGAATAAAATGGGAATTCTCTTCCTAGAGAATTATATGCGGGTAATGCTACACACATGGACTTAAAATCCTTTTTATAAAGTGTGAGTCAGTGGCAGGTCTTATGTCCAAGTAATTATTACAAACTTAATTTTGAAGCAATGGAAATGCTCAGAACATTCTGGTCATTATAATATATAAAGGCAGCGTTACTCTCAAGGTTGATAAAATCAATGTTCTGGAGATAACTCATCACGTTTTTGAGTAAAAAAGATCAACTGAATTTAATTCAGGAAACGGTATCTGGGGAATAGCAAATTGAGACTATCAGTGAAAAGAAGTTAGGGATAATTGGGCATCACAGTGAATTTCTTTTGGGGGACTTTAAATATAAAATCCTCTTAGCCAGTTATGAAATGAAAGATCCATTCCGCAAATAAGGAGACAGCTTCCAGCATCTGGTTTTTAGGAAGGAGTAGGAGTGTGATTGGTCTCTGGTGTCCTGATAGCCAGTAGGCTTCTGGGCCTGTTTCTGAGACATGGGGGACCCCCAGCTTCAGAAATCCTCAGCTGGGTTCACAGCACTCCCTGCCCCAGAAGCATGGCGGGCACAGGTCCTTGCCGGCCTCAGCGAAGCCTACAGTGATCATAGGTAGGGCTTCTGTTTCCCACAGATGCCTACCCAGGGCATCTGTGGGTGGACAGCATTGCCATCTGAATACATGCATGGGCCCAATTATGGGAATAAAACCTCGTAGACCGAGAACAGGGAATGTGCCAGTAAATCTTGAGTCTCCCCGCTGCTGTCCGTCTTTGAGGCAGTGCCTTTGAACCTGACTGAGCTGGAACAGAGACTGCTGGGAAAGCCACGTCTGTCTACCATGAATGCCAAAGAAGAGAAGACTTTCTTGAGAATGTGTTTTTCTTTGCTTGGCTTCACATCGTCAGTGGTATTTATAGGATAGGCCTGTCACAGCCAAGGTGACGCAATGTCTAGAGAATGTATTCCCCCATTTCTTCAAATTTCCTTTCCTCTCTTTTTATTGATACTTAAAATACCTTTACTAAAAAATGGAGACTTCCATTTTCATTGCCTTATATTTACATGAAGATAAAGATTTTGGGTCGGGTGCAGTGACTCATGCTTGTAATCCAAGCACTTTGGGAAGCCAAAGTGGGTGGATCACTTGAAGTCAGGAGTTCGAGACCAGCCTGGACAACATGATTAAACCCTGTCTCTACTAAAAATACAAAAATTAGCCAGGCATGGTAGCAGGCGCCTGTAACCCCAGCTACTTGGGAGGCTGAGGCAGGAGAATCACTTGAATCTGAAAGGCGGAGATTGCAGTGAGCTGAGATTGGGCCACTGCACTCCAGCCTGGGTGACAGAGTGAGACTCTGTCTCAAAACAGACAAAAAATATTTGCTAAGTCATTGTATTTGTACATCCTGGCAGTGCTATAAAGACATACCTGAGACTGGGTCATTTGTGAAGAAAAGAAGTTTAATTGGCTTATGGTTCTGTGAGCTGTATAGGCTTCTGTTTTTTGGGGAGGCCTCAGGAAACTTACAATTATGGCAAAAGGCAGAGGGGAAGGAAGCCCATTTTACCTGGAAGGAGCAGGAGGAAGAGCAAAGGGGGAGGGGTTACACACTTTTTTTTTTAGGATGGAGTCTCTCTGTCACCTAGACTGGAGTGCAGTGATGCAAGCTCGGCTCACTGCAACCTCTGCCTCCTGGGTTCAAGGGATTCTCCTGCCTCAGCCTCCTGAGTAGCTGGGATTGCAGGCATGAGCCACCACATCCAGCTAATTTTTGTGTTTGAAGTTTCCCCACATTGGCCAGGCTGGTCTTGAACTCCTGACCTCAGGTGATCCGTCTGCCCCTGCCTCCCAAAGTACTGGGATTACAGGCATGAGCCACCTTGCTCTGCTGGGGTTTCACACTTTTAAACAACCAGACCTTGTGAGAACTCAGTCACAAGGCAGTACTGGGGGATGGTGCTAGACCACCTGTGATCCAATCACCTCCCACCAGGCCCCACCTCCAACACTGGGGATTACGTTCAACATGTGATTTGGGTGGAGACACAGAACCAAACCATATCGGTCTTTTTTTTTTTTTTTTTTTTAACTGAGGGAAAACTTTGGTTGTGGGGTTAGTACTAAAGATAGCCCATGTAGACTTTTCCAGAAGATGTCCCAGATGGAGAGATTTTTAATTAGGCCTTTATTGGGCAACTATTGCATTCTAGAAATTGTGATAGGAGCTGGGGGATAAAAAGGTGACACAGATTGGGTCCGTCTTAAAGACTCGTTTTTTGTGCCTCAGAAGACAAGTCTGGGTGAGAAAGAAATTTAAATTTTAAGTTGTGGAAATAACGTGCTGGGGGAACACCTTGTAATTCTGCACAGTTCGGTATTGAGCCCCAGCCTCACCATGCGGATGGCACTGTTGGCTGAAGCTGCCCCGTCCTTTTTACCGGGAGCCCCATGCTCTTCCCAGCCTGCCTTCTAGGTCCTAGGGACAACATATTTTGAAAAACAAAGTATAAATCGATTACGTTGCAGCATCACATTTTGCCTCTTACTGTTCATGTTAAGAGCCAGTATCCTGAAAGCCTCAACAGTGGGTTTTATGAATGAAATTATTTCTAAACAATCTGTTCACATTAGGACCAAAGAATCAGAGCCTATCTAGATTTACCAAAATACAATAGGGCATAAGTGATTTTATTGGTGTATCAGCCTTTGTTTGCTTTTTAAGGTTCCTTTATGTTTGTTTTTTTATTTTTTGTTTGTTTGTTTTTGAGAGTCTCTGCCTATCGCCCGCCTGGAGTGCAGTGGCTTGATCTCGGCTCACTGCAATCTCCACCTCCCAGGTTCAAGCGATTCCCCTGCCTCAGCCTCCCGAGTAGCAGGGACTACAGACACACACGACCATGCACACCTATTTTTTGTATTTTTAGTAGAGACAGGGTTTCACGATGTTGGCCAGGTTGGTCTTGATCTCCTGACCTTGTGATCCACCTGCCTTGGCCTCCCAAAATGCTGGGATTATAGGCGTGAGCCACTGCTCCCAACCAATTCCTTTATGTTTTAAAGTGAGTTGAACAAAAGACATTAGGCACTTGCAAAGGAAAAATAACTTCATTTTGGTTATGAGACACCAGAGTCAGAAATGACATTAGATTGTGTAGAAAAGACTTGTAATTGTGTGCTTATTTTCCACGTGATTATAATAAAGTATGTATTAACAGCCTTGGGGGGAATCATACTCAGGTTATCAGTTACACAGAGGCATCTTTCACTTTTTTCTCTCCCAAGAGTGAGAGAAAGAGTGAGGTTGTGCTTAAAGGAGTGTGGAATTCTATAGAAGCTCTTCATGGAAAAGGAGTTTGGGCACTTGCATCGTAGGTTGCAGTCCGATTCTGTTCTTACTTCCTCGAAGTATAAGGGAGCTTTGAGAAGAAAACTGAGACTTGTATCTGACTTGGCTAGAAGTAAAATAATTTGATCGCTGAAGCCACCATTTCTATGTATTTGATCAAGTCTCCCTCTGGAATCCAATGCAGCTGCGTTTATATTTCAGTCTCTCTTAATGGACCTTGTGGGAGAGAACATTCTGTGCTAAAAAAAAATGGAAAATAAACGCAGGAAAACTTTAACAGTGAGCCTTCACGCCTCCTGCAGCAGGCAAGAGCTCTGTGCTTTAGAGCTTGTCTCCAGGTTGAGAATTACCTGTTTTCCACTCCAAGGGGATTAGAAAGATACTTTTTTAATGGGTTATAAAACTTTTGTAAAGAAGAGACTCATTCTATTGGCCTTCTCCACCTCTCCTGTGAAATAAATTGTTTGAAAATTCTTTGAAGAGAAACGGCTTCTGCATATTTTTCTATCTCTGCTATCCCAAAGCCCGGAGAACAAATATTAAGTATAAATTGCTCGGCTAGGTATGTTGTATTATGCCAGCTTCGACATGTAAACCGAAGAAAAGGATGAAGCCAAGTCTCAGTCAGTGTACAGGTTTATTTCGCCAAGGTTGAGAACACACCAGGTAAAAGAGACACAAGCTGCAGTAGGATCTATGGCCTGCACTTTCTCCGAAGAGGATTCGGAGGACTTCAGTATTTAAAGGGGAAAAGTGGGCAGGAGGAAAAAGGAGGAAAGAAAAAAAAGAGAATATGGTCACATTCTTGGGAGGCTTTGATTAACGCTCACTGAATCCACATGTTGCATGTGGAAAGGAATGGGTAGAGGAACAGTCGAGTATGTCTTCTCAGCAAAACTGCACTTTACAAAAGATAAACATAATGGAAAAATTCAAATCTGCATTCAACTGAGGGGAGCAGTGAGGATGATTTCCACTCTCCTCTGTCCCACACTCCAGGAGGCCACCTGGGGAGATGTAGCCTCTTGTAGCTATCTGTTGAGGAACAAAAGGGAAGACAGATTTTTTGTGACTCAGCCTCCAAGCTTAACTTTTCCCTTTGGTATACTGAGTTTGGGGTCCCGAGATGTTTTCCTTTTGCAGATGTATGAGGCTTCAGCAGAAGGGTGAAGGCTGTAGAATGGAGAGAAAACCCTCTTCCTGGGGGGGCCATTAATTGACCTGGTTTTTTTTTTTAACTAATTGTGTCATCTGAGGAGTCTGTGGAGGTTTATGAAGAATGAACTCACCATAGAACCTGCCCTCAGATGAAAATTTGTACAGAATGTAAAATGAGGGGCTGTGAGTCTTGGGGCAAGAGGAGGAGAATAAAGTTAAGCCTCCTAATACTGCTTAGCTTCTAGCCTTGGGTCTCGCTGCAACACCTACCCAACACCTGTGTGCGTGCTTTGCAAAGCTAGATGGGACCCAGGTAAACCCCGCGGGTGTCCCTCGCTGATAGGAAACCTATACATTCTCTGCCCTGACCTTGCTCTCCCGTGGAATTTTGAATTCAGTTCAATAATTTGGAGTTCAGGTTGCAATGTGGGTTGGTTACCAGCTGATGCAGTCCCCCTAGCGTATGGGAAAGCAAAGGATCAGGAGGCATGAGATCCGAGTTCAGGCCTGGGCTTCCTGGTTTGCGTAAGTCACATGTTGGACGTAGTATTGGGGTAGGGTGCTGAGGAGTGGTAGTTGGTGAAGGGGCCCTTTTGCACAGGAGTCCTCAAGGGAGAGACACCAATTGGCAAAACAATGGAAAGTATATAATATTAGCTACTTAAATCATAAGTAGTTCTGGGATACTAGGCTCTACGGTTTTATTTATTTCCCGTAACATCTAAGCATGAAAGAGGAAGCTGAAGACGGGAAAAGCAAGCATCCCCTGACAGGCAGGGTCTAGCCTGAGACAGCCACCCTCTCATGTTGTTAGGAGCCATCCTGGCGCTCATCGCTGGGCTGTGACGTTTTTTGTTCGACATAAATCACACAGAACACCACCCTCAGACCAGGTCATGCCATAACTGTGATGAAGTGACACAAAAAACAAGTCCACTTCATCATTTCATCCAAGCATAGACAACACAAGGTCACTGTGTCAACCATGAAATCCCAAACATTCCCCTCCCTCCTCATCCGAGTGCCTGCTGCTCTTCACCGGTTCCCGTTTTAGCTTTGCTCTCATCTGTGCTACATGAGATTTACTAGGATCTAAATCAGATAATCTCCTCCACTTCCTGACAGCACCCAATCCAAAGCACACCCCTATCCACGGAACACTCCCACAAATGACCTAAGCAAGGCCCCCATCCTCAAAGTTCTTTCTGACAGCCGCTTACTGAGATGCCCACGGTACCCCAGAGTGTGTGGTCTCTCAATGCATCGAGCATTAAACTCAATTTGTTCAACCACAGTTGTGTTCCTGGTGATCTGACTGGAGAGTGCTAGACAGAAGTCACTTGCCGAGGTCTGCTATTCTCATGAGGGCAAGAGGGAAAGGAGCATCATACACACCAGCGGGGTGGCTACTGGTGTGCTGGCGCCTCATTGATCTGCACCAACTCGTCCTGCCCACGGGGTTGGTGACATTGGCCCAGACACCAAAGGAGGCTTCTTACAAGTAACTCTGGAGAAATCTGGACTTCAGTTTTTCCTAACCTGTAAAACAAGGTCAAAGCAGTTTTGTAAGGAATAGAAATCCTGGCAAGCATGTAGTGTGATGGTGGGCATGGCCCGGTAAGACTGACGTGCTTTGCTCATCGTTCCTAGTTCCTGGCACCTCCACACCTCCCTTTCCAGTCCTCGGGCTCAGGTGTGTCTATGTCTAGAGCCCTTGCTTTCCTGAGGGGTCAGAACCCTTATTTGAGGCAGGATCTGAAACCGAGGAGATGGGGGCTGAGCTCCCTCTGTATGGAGAGTTCAGTCAATTTCAGGAATTCCAGTTTGCTCCAACAGAGAAGGTCCAAGTTCCATCTGGATCCTGTAACATGTGCTGAAGAGCTTTCCAGAATCATAGGGCTGAGGTGGGGAGGGGTCAGCCTGGTGTGGACAGGGCAGGTGGCAGTAGAGATGATTGAAGCCTCAGGGGCAGGGCCCGGTGCCCTCTAGTGGGAAGGGGCCCCCCAAACACCTCCTGATCATCCTCAAAGGAGCTGCTGCGTGAGTCTTGCTCGCTCTTTATATGCATTACTTGTCTATTTGTTTTGTTTAAAAAAATAAAGCAAAAATCCCAAACGTGACAACAGTGATCTTGAATCCAAACCAAGGCTAAAGTTAAACAGGCCCTTACCTTTCTGCAAGACAGGGCATTGGAACAAAAGATATGAAAGGAGAGAAGAAGACAGGCTTCGTGAAGACCATGTCCTGTCCCTCACTGAAGCTGGTGCCTAGAAAGAGTTGTCGAGTTAAAACAACTGTGTTACAAGGGGGTGTGGGGCTAACGTGGAGAAATCTAAGACAGAAGAAGAGAGGAGAGGTGATTCTTATTCTTGTTTATCTTGTTAATGTTACAAAGCAGGAAAGGAAGGGTCAACTTAAAATAATTTAAAAGAATCAGGATCCAATTAGAAGAGTTTAAGCGCAAAGAGTAAGGGTAGCTGTCCAGCACACCCGGACACCAGAGAATGATAATTAGTGCTCCTGGTGTGGGGATAATAAAGATCATTTATATAGGCAAAACAGGTGTAGAACAGAATCACAACATTCTCCATACAAAGGCTAACACACAGAAGATATAATTGGCTACTGTTGATTACACTCCAAAGGATTGCTTAATATTCAATTTAAAAAGGATTGCTTAATATTCAATTTTAAAAGAGGTAAACATCACGCAAGTCTCTATCTCATTTAGCCTAGGTTTGAATAAAGAATAGGAAATCTGGTTAATGTATAACATCTCAACACAAAGGTGAGGAAGCAACGGTCATTCACCAGAGAAGAAAAACAGCTGTGACTCAGTTTCCAGGACTTAACTTTTGCCTTTGGCATAATAAATTGGGAAGGTTCTGAAGTTTTCTTTTCACAGAAGAACGAAGAAGAAGAAAGGAAAGAAAACGACATCTTTGAGAAATTGATGTAAGGGTTTAAATAAAAGATGTGAGAGCCACATTCTGATTTTGGAAGATACAGGAAAAGAGCCCCGCAGCAAGCCAACTAAGGTGGCAAAGCATACTTTTAATCCTTATATTCCTCCCTACCCCAGAACAAATATCCTGTTTTGTTTCTGCTATTCAAGTTTTGGTTACAATTTTTGGCAAGCTATTGATTTTTGTAGGCAAAAACTGTGAGACCTCTCAAAAGTGATATGGGATAGGGACTCATTTATGGGTTTAGAACAAGTGATGTGGGATAGAACTCATTTACTGTTTCAGAATTTCTGGAACATAGTTTCGCATTTTGAAGTTTCCTGCAATATTTCTGCTAGAGGCATTTATTTGTAATTATGTCTGCTGATGCCAGACTATAAACTACATAATAGAACTTTAATTACATTAGGCACAGGATTTTTTTCTCTTCTCCATTTATATTTATGGAGGAATGAAGTATTGGAGAGAAAGTCAGCCAGGCATGGTGGCTCATGCCTGTAATCCCAGAACTTTGGGAGGCCAAGGTGAGCAGATCACTTGAGCCCAAGAGTTTAGACCAGCCTGGGCAACATGGCGAAACTTTGTCTCTACAAAAAATTAGGAAAATTAGCCAGGCTTCCTGGCATGCACTTGAAGTTCAGCTACTTGGAAGGCTCAGGGGGAAGGATCACCTGAGCCTGGGGATGTAGAGGCTGCAGTGAGCCACGATCGTGCCACTGTACTCCAGCCTGGGTGACAGAGCAAGACCCTGTCTCAAAAAAATAAAAAGTCTATAGTGACATTCTGAGACCAATGCTGTGAATAAGTGGATGACGGAAATATAAGAAGAATATTCAATAAAGAAAAATTGCAAAGCAGAGCTGAAGGGACAGAGATTTAATGCATTCTTCTTAGGCATGGCTGGTGAGTGAGTGTCACACTAAAATTTGAAGAAAGCTGCCTGATAGAATGTATTTTAAAATAGGTTTCAGGGAAAGTAGATACAGTTTATTTTTAAAACTTTATCATGGGAAATTTTAAACATGTACAAAAGTAGAGAGAATAGAATACTGAACCTCCGTGAACCCATGACTCAGCTTCAACAGTTAATTATAGCCCATCTTGTTTCGGACTGCTGGAGTTTTCAGATGGTACTGGAAAGTTACCAAAAGAACAAGCCTTCAACTATTCAGGATCTCTAAACCTATAAAGGACAAATGTATGAGGCGTTGATAAGGTTTAGACTGACAGCCAACTCTAAGGGATTGTCCCTGTATTTTTTCATTCCTTTAACTTGAAGTAACATAATCATTGGCATGAATGCAAAAACATTTTTGTGATGCAGGAATTTAATTGTTGAAATGGCCTTAACTTTTACAATGGCTAAATAATATAAAAATGAAACTGAAGCTGCAGTGTAAGGAAGTAACCACATTTATTTGGAAAACTGTAATGAAACAATAGCACTTTATAACTAACATCGATTATAGAATATAGTTCTATGTATATATGCAAAAGTAAAAACTTCTACTCCTCACAGCTGTTTTACATGCCTTCTAGGTTTTCGCTTTTCCATCTACCTCTTACTTTTCTGGAATTTCTCCAGAGGGATGGGGCCAGACTCGATATTTCTGTTTGTCTTGCCCCTTTCCTGTTGGTGTTTTCTCTTGTGGCATGTCATTAGAAGATTTACTAATCAATTCATTAAATCAAAGAATGCTAGAGCAGAAAGGGAGTTCCTAGAAAACAGTCCAAACTTTCCAGAGTCAAGATAAGGAAGCAGAAGCTCCGAGATCTTGTCAAGACTTGCTTGCATCACTTTCCAAGGTGGTTTTACCTAAAGTAAGAAAGGAGGTACTGGTGACGGTGGCCCCAGTGTGGAAGCAGAGTCATTCCGTGTGGTGGGTGCTTGCAGGAGGAAAGGAATGCGAGCTCAATTGTAGCTCTTGAAATCACCATCTCTCCCAGGTGCCTGCGCAAAGAAGCATGTGGGGGCCTGAGCTGCAGGGGTCGGGGCAAGGAAAGAGAAAGAGCTAGTCTTAGCAATCAGGAGGTAGAGCAGAAACCCAAGGGTCTTCTATATAGAATTTCACCCTTCCCCTAGTCCATTGCCCAAATGATCTAGGGCTGTTTTCAAGCTTTTCTTTCAGTAGCACAACCTTTTTGAAAAATAAAATCTGATGTCCAATCTTATGGTGTGTAGGTGGCATTTTTTCCTCAGCTTTATTGAGGTATGATCGGCAAATAAAAATTGTATATATTTAAAGTGTACAACAGGATGGTTTGGCATATGTGTACATTGTGAGACCACTGCAGTTAATTAGCACATCGTTACTCTTTTTGTGTACGTGTGGTAAGAACAGTTAAGATCCCTCTTAGCAAATTTCATGTATATTATCCATTCTTATTAACTATGTCACCATGCTATATGTTAGATTATCAGAATTTACTCATCTTAAACTGAAATTTGTTGCCTTTGACTAATACCTCCTCATTGTCTCCTTCTCTAGCCCTAGTAACCACTATTAGACTCTGTTTTTATGAGTTCCAGTTTTTTTAGATTCCACATATAAGTGATATCATGCAGTATTTGCCTTTCTATGTCTGGCTTATTTCACTTAGCATAATGTCCTCCAGGATCATTCATGTTCTTGCAGATGACAGGATTTCCTAAGGCTGAATACTATTTCATAGTACATATATGTACATTTCTTGATCCATTCATCTGTCAATGGGCACTTAGGATGTTTTGCCTCTTGGCTACTGTAAATAATGCGGCAATGACATGGTAATACAGATATGACTTGGAGTTACTCAATTCATATACTTTGGATATATACCCAGTAGTGACACTGCTGGATCATATGGTATTTCTGTTTTTAATTTTTTGAGGACCCTCTGTACTTTTTTCTGTATAATGGCTGTACCAATTTACCTTCCTTCTAACAGTATATAAGGGTCCTGTCTTAGTCCATTTTGTCCTGCTTATACCAAAATAGCTGAGACTGGATAATTTATAAAGAACAGAGATTCACTTCTTGTAGTTCTGAAGGCTGGGAAATCCAAGATCAAGGGGCCCACCTCTGGCCTGGGCTTTAGTGCCATGCCATTACACAGTAGAAGGTGGAAGGGAAGAGAGTGCAAGGAAGAGGGAACAAGAGGTCATAATCACGGCCTCAAGCACTCTATTATCTGCATCAATCCATTCATGAGGGTGGAGCCTTCATCACCTAAACACCTTCCATTAGGCCTCACCTCCCAACACTGATGCATTGTGGGTAAAGTTTCTAACACGCGCTTTTTCAGGGACACATTCAGACTATAGCAGGTTCCCTTTTCTCCACATCCTTGCCAACACTTAGCTTTCAACTTTTTGAAATTAATCACCCTGACAGGCGTGAAGTGATGTTTCACTGTGGTTTGGATTTGCATTTGTCTGATGCTTAGTTATGTTAAGCATCTTTTCATCTATCTGTTGACCATTTGTACATATATGGTGTTTTATATGGCATTTTATTAGTGTACGTTCCTTTTATAAGTTATTTTTAGAAAGTTAATGAGAACAACGAGACTATCTGAGGAACATGAAATTTTGAAATCAAGGATTGTCCATGACAAGAGTATTCTTTTATTGGTCTCAGCACCCAGTTTACATCTGAACTTTTACTTCCCTTGCAGAGAATTAAGAAAATTAAAGTTTACACAAATGCGTGGTTGCATATTGTGTTTTTTATTTTGTTTTTAAAACAGCTGCCTTGCGATCTCCAAGATCTTTTCAATAAAACCAAAATCGTGGGGAAACCTTTACTTTTAAGATTTTTCATTAAAATAAGTTAACCTCTCAGATTACCTCAGAGTCTCTGATGAGTTCAAATTTGATTTAAACACAGTTGAGTATATCTGTTTGTTATTAAGCCAAGTTATATTTTAAAAGTGAAATTCTAATGAAAACATCTGTGGAACCCCTGAAGCAAGGTTCTGTAGAACATAGTCTGAAAACCACCAAGCTGGTGTTGAAGAAGTAAGGCCTCCTTTATTTCCTCACCCCAAACGTTTTTCAGCCTTTTCCACTGCCATGGCTTCTATCCCCTTTTAGAGATGATGTTTAACTCATTTTAACTAAATTTCATTAAGGCACTGTTGTCTTAATGAAAGCATTGTTGTTGGTAGGAGGATGGAAAAAATGGTAAAGTGACTGCTTGTTCTGCTTGGGACCTTGCATTCCCACCTCCCTTCCTTCTTTCCTCTCCATCCCATGGCATAAAGAGGGTGGGTGTGATCAGAACCAAGCATTGTGAAGTAGGTGGACTTCTTTCTCACGGCTTCTTCAGTCCTGGAGCCAAACTGTTTCTGGTATGCCCTTCCCTTTAGGAAGCCAAGGTAGCAGGCTGCTCCATTTGCACCTTCTGTTCTCCCTGTGCCCCCAACACACACTGAAATCCCCAGGGGCTGTGATCCAGTTTTTTCTTCTGCCTTATCATCCATCAGAACTTTCAGAATGGGAAGTATCCCATGACTCAGACTCTGCTTTCTGCTAGGTATTTTCTAGGTATACGGGCAAGCTAATGCAGCCGATATGTTTACTAGTGCTCTTTTGCAAATATTAGTTATTTTTCTCACACATTTATTAAGCAATTACTATGTGATGAGTAATAAGCTAAGTACTTTACATGATCATTGTTTTCTCACGACAACCCTGTGAGATAGGTTCTCTGTCATGATCATTCCCATCTAGGGATGAGAACACTGAGGCTGGGATTTAAAAGTGCTTTCCGAGAGTCCTCTTGGAACTGTTTGTTCTGGTGACCACCCAGGCTCCCTGGTGCAATTTCCGGTACAAATAATGAGGTAGTTTAGAAGCAAGCTTTTGTTCATCTGAAAGAATAGCGCTTTCCCCAAAAACACAGCCATTAAGAGCACAGTCTTTAAAGTAAAAATAATACAAATTTAAATGGTGGTTCAGCCACTTACCAACTGTATGAAACTCAGTTTTCTCATCTGTAAAATGGGAGATAATAGTACCTATGTCTAAGTGTTGTTGTGAGGATTAAAACACATCACATGATGCCTGTCACTATGTTCAGTGCATTCAATACATTCAATGCTGGAAAGTAAGTGGTCAGAAAGTCTTAGCTGTTATTTTGTTATTATTAACTCATTATTAGGCTTGAGCTAGCTGAACATGGAATAACCACTCAGATCTTCCACTGAATCACATGTTTAAAATAGGAATAAGTATAAGTTACCTGGAGTAATTTAAGAAACAAAATAAGACTGTGCTAACACCATTTACCTTCATTCCTTTACTCTTTGAAAGTAGGATCACCTCTTGGGATCATATGCAGTCTCTGCTGTGGCCTGGTTCCAAAATTAGCTCTATTATCTTCTTTTCTTTGAGGGCAACAAACTGCAGATTGAGCTCTTTGCACATAGATAGATGCTGTTTTGGTCAGCCAATGAAAGAGAGGGCAGAAAGAGCTGATACCATCAAGTCTTACTTCTTGTTCTTTGAGCAAACTTTTCCTGTAACTAGCTTTGGGAGAAATTTTGCCCCCGGGAGCCGATCGTGCTGCCGGTGCTCAGTGAAGTCAGCATTTTATTCACAAGTGCTCTTTCTGCACTTCTTAAAGAATGGAGGGTGTTGACTGACACAAGCCTTCCTCACATGCATGCCAGGGACTTGCTCAGAGAGGGGCAGTCAGTACTCACAGAGGTCCAGATTCACAGCTGTTAGAACCTCCCTGGAGCCTAAAGTCAGTCGGGCCATGGGGAGGGCAGCCTTCTCTGCTCCTGTTCATCTGCTGAAGATGGCCTTGGCAATACCATCAGCTCCAAATCATAGCAATTTGGCAACCTCTTCCCTGAGCCAATCAGTGATCTTCTCTGAATGAAACCCAGAAACACCCTGTGCTTCCCTAGCTCCAGTCAGATAACGTTTGGTTTTATTAAAACACATTCGTGTTTTTCAAAAGATAAAAGTACAAATGCTTATTGTCCATAATTAGGAAAACATAATAGAATCTTCACAAGGCCTTTTTTCTCATTACTTTTGTATGTTTGAGTTCCATATGCATTTTTAAAAATAAAGTTACTTGACTATTTCAACACTTGCACGTGGATACAGCTAAGCCTCTGAGCCTACTAGTGTAAGTCCTTCCTGACCTATGTAGAAAAGTTTTAAGTTTAAAAATGCTATTTACATATGTGTGAAGGTATTTATTGCAAAGTTGCATATAATATCAAAAAGATCTAAATGTTCTTTAAAGAAATAATAATACATCCATATTATGAAATTATATGCAGTAATTCTGATACACAAATCATGATCATATTTAAAAATTCACCAAAAATACCCAATTAAATAGAGTAAAAGCTGAAAGTTCCCCTTTATTCCAATTTCATTTTTTTCCCCCCAAAGATAACTACTAATGAAAGTTTGGTAGGCCCTTACAGACCTGTTTTTGCATTAACACATGTATATTTGCACATAGATAGGTAAATGTATACAGGACTTTAGTTAACATTTTTAAAACAAAGGTTATTAAATTTTATTCTGCAACTTGCTCTTTCTTTCAACTTAATAGTGTTAAAGATTTTTCTAAACTAGAGTGATTTCATTTAAAATTAATTAATGGGTCAGGCACAGTAGCTCACACTTGTAATCCCAGCACTTTGGGAGGCTGAGGTGGGCACATCACTTGAGGTCAGGCGTTCAAGACTGACCTGGCCAACAGGGTGAAACCCCATCTTTACTAAAAATCTGAAAAATTAGCTGGGCATGGGGGCACATGCCTGTAATCCTAGTTACTCCGGAGGCTGAGGCGGGAGAATTGCTGGAACCTGTGAGGCAGACGTTGCAGTGAGCCGGATTGTGCCATTGCACTCCAGCCTGGGAGACAGAGTGAGACTCCATCTCAAAAAAAATTACTGCATGGAATTCCATTATATAGATGTACCATAGATACTGTATGTGTGTGTGTGTGTGTGTGTATATATATATATATATATATATATATATATATGTATATATATGCATACACACATATATATACACACACACACACATATATAAAGAATCTTGTATTATTGTGGGTCACGTGTATAATCTATATATTAGATTTATACCTATATAGCTCTCTCTCTATATATAACTATAACTATAATATATATTTTACATATAGAAATATCTATACATAGAGAGAATATATATAGAATAGGTATTCTGGAATAGAATCTATTCCAGAATATCTAGTCATAGATTCTATATGTAGATTCTATTCCAGAATATCTATTCTATATATATCTATCTATATAGAGTGTATATATAGAATCTACATATAGAATGTATATATAGAATACATCTATATCTATAGGATACATGTATTATAGTTATAGCTATATATATATATATATATATATATATATATATATATATATATAACTTTGCAAGGCCAGGCACGGTGACTCATGTATATAATTCCAGCACTTTGGGAGGCCAAGGTAGGTAAATCACTTGAGCTCAGGAGTTCAAGACCAGCCTGGGCAATATGGCAAAACCGTATCTCTACAGAAAATAAGAAAAAATCCTAAACTCCTAGCCTCTTGTGATGGTGCATGCCCGTAGTCCCAGCTACTCAGAAGGCTGGGGTAGGAGTATTGCTTGAGCCTGGGGAGGTTGAGCTGCAGTTAGCCATGATTGTACCACTACACTCCAGCCTGGTCAACAGAGTGACAGAGTGAGACCTTGTCTCTCAAAAAAAAAAGACACCAAAAAAACAAACAAAAAAACTCCACAACAACAACAGCAACAAAAGGCTTGGAGTGAATATCTTTGCACGTATATCAACAGCATTTTTAAACGTAAAAATTTTCCCTATAGGGCAGGGAAGACTTACACCAGCAGGCTGGGAAGGTTCAGCTGTATCCACATACAAGAGTTGAATGAGTCCGGAGAAAGTACTTGGGGAAAATTAGAGGAACTCATTAAGTGTTTTGGACCAAGAGCTAACACTGAAGGCTAGAACTACTTGGTTTTATGAATGCCAAAAGAGTTTTTTGTAGTTTCACGTTTGTTTAATGTACATAGGCTCTGGAACCATCATCTAAGTATAGTCATTTGAGATACGATTTTAAGATTACTGAAGACAGTGAAAAGCCTTGATGTTTGTCCTCATCTGGTGTTTGAAATTCTTTCCTCTTGAGTATTATAGGCTCAAGAGAGGCTTGAAAGTTGATCATGTGTGTTTTTCCACTGCAGCCCTTTCAACAGGGTCTAGAATTTCCAACTGGTCTCATTGTGAAACTTGTCTTCTTGCTCAAATGTTTTTCCTTGATTTGGAGTTATTTTGTAATTATTGCCAAAGTCATATGACATAAATTGTAAATGCCACAAAATTTATTCTGCTATTCTTGAGATAAAACATGGAAATCTGAAAGTTGAAGGCTAGGACTTGGGAAGAGAACTTAAGAAGCTACCGTTTCAAAGTCCTCAATGAGGGGATGATATGACCCCTTACTTTGACTTGAAAGTCTCTTGAATGATCTGGTTCGTCTGTCGGACAATCCCTGCATCAATGATTAATAAACCCACTCTAGCCTAAGGGTGGGTTTGTGGTGAAACACTGAGGGAGGCAAAGTGCAGCAGGAGTTGAATCTGAATTCCAAACCCAGACTATGCTTACATCAGGGGTTCTCCAGGCTGACTGTGTCAGAGCCAGCGGGACGCTTTCACCACCACTAGCACACCTGCAGCACCAGCAGCACCAGCAAAAATAACATCGTTTCTCAGGTCTCATCCCACATCTACTGAATCCCAGACTCTGGCATGGATCCAGCTCACCCGTGAGCATTTAGTAGATTAATGGAAAAAGTTATTGGTATGGAGTTTGTGATAGTAACATGAATGATGATACTTATTACATTTATGCTTATAGTGATTTTAATGATTATTGTCATACCTTGAAAGATATTCTATTGATAGACCAATCAGAAAAAAAAACTGACCATGTAGATTTGTGATGATGGCATGTATAAATAAAATACCTCCTTTCCTCCATTACTCCAGGTTCATTCCTTCACCTCCAACATATACGTCAATCATAGAGGTATCGCTTCATGTCTATTGCCAGCCCTGTAGTCCAAGCCGCCATACTGTCTTGCTTCTTCAACCCATTCATGGCACAGCAGCCTGAGAGCTTTCTTTTATCTTTTTATTTTGAAAATTGTAAACCTACAGAAAAGTTGCAAGAATAGGACAACAAGCAACTATCCATCTGGATTTACCAATTTTAACCATTTGTCATATCTTCTTTATCTCTCTTTATATATGCATATTTTGATTATTACAGTTACTGTTATTATATTATTGTTGCTGATTTGTTTACGAGTATGGTCGAAACATCATAACCCATTGCTCCTCGTTGCTTCAGTCTGTATCCTCTAACAAAAACATTTTCTTCCATACCACAGTTAACAAAGATCAGGAAATGTGACATTGATTTAATACTATTGTCTGTTATACAGTCCAAATTCAAATTTTAGCAAGTATCCCCAAAATGTCCTATCTAAAAAGTTATTTTTTTTTCCAGAATCCAATCCTGGACAGATACTTGGTTGTCATGTGTCTTCAGCCTTCTTGAATCTCAGACTTTCTTCGTCTTTTGTGACATTAGGACTTCTGAAGTGTACAGGCCAGTAATTGATAATACACTCCTCCACTTGGCTTTGTCTGAGGTTTCCTCCTGAGTAAATCCAGGTGATGCACGTTTGGTAGGGTTCCTCTCAGGTTATCACATCAGGGGCAGAGGGACCTTTGAACCCAGTGGGTCAGACTGTGCTCCCGCCAGGCGTGTCATCCTCCAGTGGCATCTTGTGGAGTCAGCTCTTCCATACCAAGGTCCTACACACTCCAGCCCCTGCTCTGTCCTGCCACACTTCCTCCTTGCACTGAGCCCTGGCTGTGCTGGGCTTTGTCCAGTTCCTTGAGCAGGTCAAACTCTCTCCTTTAAAACCTCTTCCCCACTCTGCTCTGCTTCCAGTTGGTTGGCCTGTATGTTCCAGGAGTTCAGCTATGGAACAGAGATAGAGTAAGAAATTGTTATTACCTTGAAATGGAAGTAACTGCAAGGTGAATTTTGTTAAAATTTTTTTTTACCCCTTCTACAGCTTAAGATATTAAAAATAGGGAAAACTATGTGAAGAAAATGCAGAAACTCTCTGTAATATCCTTGCAACTTTTCTGTAAATCTAAGTTATTCTAAAATTCAAAATGTATGTTTGCCCTTCATCAAAGGTGTCATCTGTAAAGAATCAGCCCTCACCAGACATGGAATCTGGTGTCTGAATAAGCCATTCTGGTACTTGGCATACTCAGAAGTATGACTCACCCCTCTCCCATGTGACAGGTTTAGTTGGTTGTCATGTATGTGTATGTGCATGTGTGTGTGTGTCTAAGATTTTTTTCAATAAGACAATCTAAAGGCAGCTCATCAAAATAAGTTTAAAATATTTTTGATGTTTTTACTTGAAATACTTTTGGCACCTTAGGTATAAAAAGTAAGTGTATTCATGTTTATAAATTTGGATAATCTTGTTAAATAATTCCATTTAGAATTCTTGGGGAAATCATAAGCAATGATTCCTAATAGGTCTTCTCAGATTCCATTCCACGTCATCATCAGAAGTCTGTCTCCCAGAAGAGCCTTGTGCTACTGTTACTTTATGAGATGAAGTGGTGTGGAGGTATCATGGGGTGAAAATGTTTACAAAGATGCAATTCTGGAGGTTGAGAAGTCCAAAATCAAGGCGCCAGCAGAGTCCATGTCTGGCGAGGGCTGATTCCTCATAGATGGCACCTTTTATGTGTCCTCACATGGCAGAAGGGCAAACATACATTTTTAATTTTAGAATAACTTAGATTTACAGAAAAGTTGCATGGATATTACAGAGAGTTACAAGGATATTATAGAGAGTTCCTGCATTTTCTTCACATGGTTCCCCTAATTTTAATATCTTACATTACTTTGGTGCATTTGTCCAAATTAGGAAACCAACATTGGTACATTATTTTTAACTAAACTTCTGATGTGGTTTGACTGTGTCCCCACCCAAATCTTGTCTTGAATTGTAGCTCCCATAATTTCTATATGTTGTGAGAGGACCTGGTGGGAGAAAATTGAATCATGGGGGCAGTTTCCCCATACTGTTCTCCTGATAGTGAATAAGTGTCACAGGATCTGATGATTTTATAAGGGGTTTCTTTTTTTGCTTGGCTCTCTCATTGTCTCTCTTCCCTACCACCATGTAGGATATGACTTGCTCCTCTTTTCCTTCTGCTACGTGGCAGCCTCCCCAGCCAGGTGGGACTGTGAGTCAATTAAACCACTCTCCTTCATAATTACCCAGTTTCAGGTACATCTTTATCAGCAGCATGAGAACAGACTAATACACCTTCAGACTTTATTCAGATTTGACTAGCTTTCCTTGGATGTTCTCTTTCTGTCTGAAGATCCAATCCAGGTTACTATACTGCATTTAGTAACTTTTAAATGTCTTCTTAGTCTTCCCTGGTCTGGGACAATTTATTTTAAAAGTCATTTTTTATCAACATAGTATACACATAGAATTAAAAAACTCAACTAGCATCAAAAGATTTACAATGCAAAATAGGAGTTCATCATGCATAATACCCTAGAAATAGCCACTCTTCCCTATTTTGGCCACTTCTGGTGTTTACCTCCATATTTATAAATAATACAAATTACCTAATTTGTATTAAAGTACTTTGAAATTAAGTTACTATTAAAAATACAAAACTATGTTTGAGGTAAAATAAGACACACAGAACACCACACAAAACCAGTGAATGATTTGATGTGATGTTGTGAGTTGAGCACTTTTGTAACTACCACCCAAGACAAGAAACAGAATGTTGGCAAACACCCTAGTAGCCCCTCCACCTGCCCTGTTCTAATCAGAAGTGGTTCTAATCTAACCACTCTCCTGACTTTTATAGCTATAATTGTCGTGTGTTTTTAAAAACAGTTTTGTTATCCAGCGTACATTGTTGAACACTATGGTTTGTTTAGTCTTAACCATTTTTTAAAATGTTATTATTATTTTTGGAGACAGAATCTCACTTTGTTGCCCAGGCTGGAGTGCAGTGGCACAATCACAGCTCACTGCAGCTTCAACTTCCCAGTCTCAGGCAATCCCCCCACCTCAACCTCCTGAGCAGCCTGGGACTACAGGTGCATGTCACCATGTCTGGCTAATTTTTTAAAACATTTTTATTCTTTTAAGTGTCTTTTAATCTACAGATTTCTTCTCCATCCCTTTCTTTTTCTCACAATCTCTCATTCCTTTGCCTTTCCCTTCCCTCCCCTCCCCTCCCCTCTCTTCCCCTCCCCTTCCCTCCCCTTCCCTCCCTTTCCTTCCCCTTCCCTCTCCTCCCCTTCCTTTACAAAATCCACAGTTTGAATATTCTTAGTATTTATCTTAGAGTATCCTTTATGTGACCTTGTCCTAATGCCTGGAGTCTTTTATACATTGGCTAGATAGGCAAGTAGAGACTGCCTGCCCTGGGAAACACACACACACACACACACATGCACACATATATATATAAACATATATATAACATATGTATATATAACATATATAACATGTTATATATATGTTATGTATATATAACATATATATAACATATGTTATATATGATGTATGTTATGTATATATAACATATATAACATATGTTATGTATATGTTTATAATATATATGTTATATATAATTATATACAATATAATTATATATAATTATAGAATATGTATTATAATAAGAACATATATTATATATAACATACGTAATATATAAATATATATTATATACAACACATATATAACATATTATATAAGTAATATATGTAATGTATAAAATATATATGTAATATATAAATTTATATATATGTAAATAATAAACTATATATATGTTCTTATTATAATACATATTCTATAATTATATATAATTATATTGTATATAAT
>CAUYLG010076319.1:0-19138 GCA_963573385.1 Cacajao melanocephalus
AGAGAGCTTACAGGCTGCAATGATTATAATGAGAAAGAGAACAAAAAAGAGACAGAGCTAAAGCTATTTGCCACATGGGGAATTAGAGGAAGTGAAAGGAGGCAGGACTAGGAAGTGAGGTTTTAATGGGGGAAGAAGAACAGGAGGAAGAAGGAGAACAGAATTATTTCCAGAGGTGCGAATTTAGTAAGGGTCCCCTGCAGCTAGTGGCTTATTACCCACCGTAGGATATCTGTTACCTCACTGGAAGCAGGCCTAAGCCACTAGGCATCGGCTAGTAAGGGTTTAATGAACCTGGTGAACTTACAACACAGACAGAACCACGTGTAAGATTGATGAACAAAGGATGGGTGCCCTCCAAGTGGGAGACCAGTCTGATGCCTTCCCAGCCACCTTCCCAGAGGGATGTTTCAGGGCATCTTGGCTAAGGTGTACCCGTATAACCCCCGGGCCTGGTCAGTTCAGAACTCTTGGTCCTGAAGTGGATCACTGTTATGCCTTATGACATCCCCGTGGAACTGCGGGGTGAGGCCCACACAAGCCCCATAGCCGTCAGGCTGTGGGACTACACATAAACTCACTCACTCACTCACTCGCTCAGGGTTAGGAAGGAAAAACTGAGAGTATCTCAGCGGGAGCTTGTATGCCAATGGGCTGGTTTGAAATAGTGAGCCGGGGGTGTGGTTTTGCTCCTGAACACCAAACCTTGGCTGCTGCTGCAGTGATGGTCGGCAGGACGGCCCAGCATCCCAAGCCACACTATCAAGCACTGGAGGCTAAGGCCGGGGCCCTGGGCCCACAGAGACAGTGAGAGGCTTCAGGAAGGTGGGGATGTCTCCCTCAGATTCCTGACCCTGAAGAACCCCTTACGGGGGGGAAGACAAGAGTGTAGGGACGTCTCCTCTGCACTCAGGTCCTTGGGACAGCGCTGGGGCCCTGGGCCCTCGGCATGAAGGAGTCCCTGATGCGGCCGCGATTACAGACAGGGAGTCCATGGAGCAAGCAGTGGGAGAGGTTATGGGGGACAGAAGTCTTACCTTGTGTCAGAGCAGCTCCCTGATCCGGCTCTGGGTGGAGGAGTCAGTTTCCCCCAGGAGGGGGTCTTACAACTCCTCCCGGGTTTCGGCACCAAATGTAAGGTTATTCTTGTAAGGCTATTGCCGAGTTTAAAATGAGGAAACTGAGGCCAGCACGAGACAAATTAAATTCTATTCAGCTCCCGGGCGAGGTTCTGTGGCCCCGGGGGAGGGAGAGAGAGAGAGAGGCCAGAGAAGTCACGCCCGGCTGTTCTGGGCATAGGGTTTTATAGGGGGTGAGGGCAATAGATTGGTCAGTGGGGAAACAAAGCATGGGCAACTGCATTGGTCCTAGAGAGACTGGACCTGGACTTG
Source organism: Cacajao melanocephalus (assembly GCA_963573385.1). Lineage (NCBI taxonomy): Eukaryota > Metazoa > Chordata > Mammalia > Primates > Pitheciidae > Cacajao > Cacajao melanocephalus. Next base: position 1,392 of record CAUYLG010076319.1, read on the forward strand.
GCAAGTTGCCATTGGTCAGGCTTTTGGCGGGATTTTTGAATTTTGGGGCTGAGAGCATGATTTAGTGCTGGGGGTGGGGCTAGGGGTGGAATGCAGGAGTGGGTGTGGGGAGCCCGCATGGAGAAGGCAGGTGCTGAGTAGGAGGTCCAGCCTCCTGATAACAGTGTTATCAGGTGCAGAGGGGGTGGGTATTATCTATCCGGCTCCTGGTGAGGCTATTGGCCTTACAGTCATCATTATGAGTAACATCTTGAGCTCTGCCTTGTCTGTGCTAAGTGTGAGATGTGACTTACTAAATTGACAAGTCATGAGATGGGATTCATTATCTCCCTTTTTCAGGTATGAAAACTGAGGCTTAGAGTCCTACTTCATTTGTGTTGCTATAAAGCCTTACCCTAGGCTGGGGTAATTTATAAGGAAAATAAGTTTATTTAGCTCACGTTTCTGTAGGCTGTACAAGAAGCATCGTGCCAGCATCTGCTTCTGGTGAGGGCCTCAGGCTGCTCCCACTCATGGCGGAAAGCAAGGGGGAGCTGGCATGTGCAGATCACGTGGAGAGAGAGGGAGAAAGAGAGAGGAAGATGACAGGCTCTTTTTAATAGTCAAATCCTGTGGGACCTAAAAGAGCAAGAAATCACTCATTACCATGACGAGGGCACCAAACCCTTTATGAAGGATCCACCCCCAGGACGCAGACACCTCCCAACAGGCCCCACCTCCAACACTGGGGATTTCAACATGAGATTTCAACAAGAGATTTAGAGAGACAAACATCCAAACTATATCAGAAAGTGAACCAAAGAATGAAAGAATGTGTGAATGAATGAATGAATGAACGAATGAATGAATAAATCTACATCCACTTTTTTGCCAGCTGCCCACACTACACTCCTATAGCCCACCTAACTGGAAAAAAATAGTAACAAAAGACGATCCTCTTTGAAATATAGCCCTGCAAGTGCTAGAATAGTACAACAGCTTACAGAGTCCTGGGCTTTCCTTAGAGCTTGTTGTCCAACCCCCAGCTTCCCAACCCTGGGACTCACCCCCAGAGTCCAGGGCCCTGCCCCATCTGGAGTGCTGGAACACAGTGACCGGCAGCTGGGGCAATTAAAATGAATCACTCAATCTCTGCCAGGGAAGAGCTGAGTGATTTGCAGCTGGTCACAAATGGAATGATTTGCCACTCAGACGCTGCATCTTGGATGAAGTGGCCTCATCAGTGGAATTGTTGCATTTGGCCAGCGCTAATTACCCTGGTCTAGGAACCTCAATGCCCAATATCAAGTGAGCCTCTCTCTGAACACAGCTCAGCTCAGTAATTAGTCAAGATGGATTTTTTTCTCCCAGTAATTTAGAGACAGGCCATCTGAGCCTGTGCCTTTATGCCCGTTTCCATTCCTTTTTATAAATAGCCATTTGAAGCAACGGACAAAGGGAAATAGGTTGCACTCAGTGACCCCCTGAGCTCAGTTGAATGAAGGCACACAGGAGGTGTCCCTTCTGTCCCCTTCCTCTTGGGGATGACAGGACATGTTTTTGAAATAAAGAAGAATGTTCATATCCAACTTCTTGTCAGAGATGTCCTAGAGAGGAGGTTGCTGGGATCAAGAGTTGATTGCTGCTTAATAACTTTCCACTTCCTGCACTGGCCCCAAGAGTCTGCTTTCCTGCTTTTCCCCCGGCCTTAGTGTCTGCTCCCCTTGCCCCTCTACCCAGGTTGCTGTTCCTCACACTGTGTGCATACCTCCATCCTGAAAGGCGTACTCTCTGACAGCTGCTGTGCTACCTGCTTCATTCGTATTTTTCTTTTTAATTCTTAAGAATACCTTTAAGATGACTACAACCATTACTCCATTTTATAAAGAAGTAAGCACAAAGAGATGTAGTGACTTGCCCATACAACCAATCAGAAACAAAGCAGGATGCCCTCCAGCTTCATCTGACCCCTGAGCCCATTCTCTTGACAGAAAATGACAGTGCCCTCTGCTTTCTCTGTAAGGATCACACAATAATTGTGAAACAAATCATTGCAATAGGTTATCTGCGTGTTTATGCAGAAGAGCTAATAACTGGATAGATGGTTTTAAAAATATGTCAACTACTGTTGCATATTAGCTTAGATCAAAGGTCTCTGATATTCGCAGTAGGGATTGAGAGCCAGAGTCAGCAAACTATGGCCCCCAGGCCAAATTCAGCCTGCTGGCTGTTTTGGCATTCAAGTGTTATTGGAACAAAGCCGTGCACTTGTGCTTACATATTGTCTATGGCTGCTTTTCACTCTGCAACAGTAAGATGAGTAGTGCAATCGAGACCATAAGACCCACAAGCCTGAAATACTTACTACCTGGACTTTGACAGAAAAAGTTTGCTGGCCTCTGTTCGAGAGCAATAAATCTAAACGATGAGATTAGAAGCACACATTTAAAGGCCTGCAATGAATCCTAATCCTAATCAATGATGCCTAACTACCAGAACCCAGAGAATGGTCCCATCAGATCCTTACTACCTCCCATTAGCATCAAGTTATGCACTAAACAATACATGTACTAGTTTGTTAACAAAAGGAAAAAAGATTCTTTGCACAAAGAGACAGCTTCTGCCAGCACCTGACTCTCAGACTATGTCAGCATTCATTTACCCAGCAGGTGTGAACTGTCCTTTGAGCATCTTTTCTCTCTCACAGCCCCTATGCCTGTGGATCACCTAATCCTATCACTTGAATCTCTGCAGTCAGCTGGCCCTTTCAATTTCTGTGGGCTCTGCAGTACTTTTCACTCGTCATCATTATTGTTAATCAATAAATACCATAAACAATCATCATAGTAACATCTTAAATCAATACAGCTGAGTGATTACATTGTCATAGAAGAATGATAGTGGTTTAATGGGAATACAGAAGGGGTGGTTCAGAACTATGCTGGCAAAGGTTGGAGAAGTTTACAAAGGAGGTGAGATCTTACTTCTTCCATTTTACATCTCCTGGCCTTCTCCCAGCCTTGCACCTGTTCTCCTTGGTGATCTCCTACTCCTGCTTCAAAATCTAGCACAATAACTCCTCTTTAGGCAAGTTTTTCTGACCTCTGCTAGCAGAGTAGCAAGCCCTTCTGTGTTCCTTCCATTCTACTTTCTTACTTGTCATATAATTAAGATAGTAGAATAATTATCGTCTATGATATTTACATAAGACGGTGATGATGGCTTAACAGAGTGCTAACTATACTGTGAGCTAAAAGTACTGTGCTGAGCACTTTCCAGAAAATCCAGGGTGTCTGACATTATATGTTTTTTTTAATCAGTAGGCTCCACCACCTTCCTGTCTTCTCTATCAGACTGTGAGCCCATGGAAGGAAGAGACCATGGCATAATCACTTTTATCTCCCCAATGGCCAACAGTGTCTGCCATATAAGAAATGCTTGCAAAGTAAATGAATAAATAGTGTAGTACTCACAATCCCAAAGATTCCTATCTTCTGGTTCTTGAACCAAACACTAATCTATGTAAAGCTATGAAGAGAGTTTATAGAGGCAATTAAAATCTCAATCAGTGCACTTTAAAACACAGAGATTATCCAGGTGGGTCTGGCCTAATCAGGTGAGCTCTTAATAAGCAAGAAGTCATCCCCAGCTAGTGGAGGTTAGAGAGATTCAAAAAATGAGAATGATTTGACACACTATTGTGGGCTTAAAGATGGAAGAAGTCAAGTGATGAGAAACACAGCAACCTCTGAAGGATGACAGCCAGCAAGGAAACAGTGACCTTAATCCTATAACCACAGAGAGATGAATTCTGGAAACAACCAGTGAGCTTGGAAGAGACAAAAACCATAGCCCCATCAAACACCTTGGTTGCAGCCTAGTGAGACCCTAACCAAAGAATCTAGCCACCTATGACAGACCTCTGACCTGAAGAACTATGAGATAATGAATGAATGTTGTTAAAATTTGCTATGTTTGTTGTAAAATTGCTATGTTTGTGTCATTGTGTTATGGAACAATAGAACACAAATACAAGCAGGTTTCCAATTCTGTCATGATATTGATGGTCAGACTGCTGACCAAAGCTTCCACTGGGTTTTGAAGAAGTCAGTGTTGCTGAGCTCCAACATCATGGAGGAGTCATGAGTTAAGAAAGTCCATGCCCACCTACAAATGAATCCGAATTTGGTGAGCGAGGTAGTGTCCTTCAGTAGCTAAAGTGCTGGATAAGAAATATGAAATCCCAGTTTCTAGTCCCAGCTCTGCCATTGCCTTACTGTGTAACTCTGGGCTAGTCATCTTAGGTCTCTGAATTACAGTTCTCTATTCTGCAAGATCAGAATAGTCACACTTCTCCCATCCATTTTATATGACTGTAAATTAGGTTGAAGTAAGATAGTGGGTTCAACAAGCCACATAAATTGTAGCCCATTCTGCAGAAAAAAAAGGGGGGGATTCCTCAAACACCTGGGGTGGGGGGTTGGAAAGAGCTATGCCAAGTTGCAAGGCTAATACAATTCAGGTGACTAGGCAGACAGACCTCCAAGGGCTTCAGATCACAGCTGTTTCTTCCCTGCCAAGAAAAGTGCTGCTTTGCCCTGTGGCTCCCTGGGAGAATAATCATCATCATAAAAAGTAATACTTTGTGTTTCAACAGCACTTTTCCAAGTGCTTTCCCCTGTACCATTTTAATTCTAACAGCTTGTATTAGTTAAAGGGAAAAAATGGACTGAGAGACTTTATAGTTTTGAAAATTTTGGTTTCTCACAGTGAAGTAGGTTAAGTCTCACCTATTCTACAGAGCAGGAAGACAGAGACCCAGCTAGGCAGGAGACTCACCAAGTTATAGGGATGGTCAGTGAAAGAGCAAAGGCTCTCATTCTCAGCTCTGGCCTCTAATAAATCCACCTCCCTGTCTTTAGTATGGAGCTGGGAAAATGTTGCTTTCCTGGATAGAGGCCCAGCTTCGCCTGAGCCAGAAGCAAATTGAAGGTAGGAAGGATTGCCTTACCCTCAAGTTCCTATCTGGTGGATCACATGCAAATGAATCATTGGGATTAAGTCAGACTTTGAACTTCTTCCCCAGCTCTCCAGTTTTTCCAAAAATGACCACTGCTGGCTACGAAGCAGCAATCACTTTCTTTGGTAACGTCACTAAGTAGGTGGGGATGTAGGGACTATCATGCAGGGTAGGCTGCTCAAAAAAAAAAAAAAAAAAACAGAAATATATCAATTAAAAGAGAACAGGGAAGGAGTCCTAGGTGTGGAACTTTTATGGGAAGGCTTTGGACTTCACTAGATGATCCTGAACTTGGGATGGCTTCGCTGGGTTTCTCAGTTTAGGGATGTTAGAAAAGAAGGCAGCCATCCTGAACACTTCGTTTGATGCCATGACTTCAGACACCTTGAACCATAAGCAGTTTTGGATTCTCCTGACCCTGACAATTCTTCCCAGTGTCCAAAATCCAATGTGCATGGAGAAGCCAGGTTATAAGACAGGCAATATTTATGCATTCATTTGCTAGTGAGGGCCTGCTCCATGCTGAGCACTGGAGATACAATGCTACAACAAAGAACTAAAAGATTCATCTGCTTTCATGGAGCTTATGGTCTAGGGCAACACAGACAATACAACAGGCAAATAGGTGCCATAGTTCTACTGCTATGACAGCCACACAAGGCTCTGAGTCTTACCGTTGAATGCTGAAAATGTAATGATTAGGATGAGGTCTGAAGGAGGAATAGGGCCTGCTGCATTGATCAGGGGAAAGAGCAGCATATGATAAGGATGGGAGCCTTTTGAATATGAGGGACCAAAGACTAGTATGACTAGAGTACAGCAAGTATGTTGCTGGGTGACAGTGAAGAATTAGCCATGGGCAAGGCCACACAGGGCCTCGAGGCTTATCAAAGAGTTTGAATTTATCCCAAGTGTTAAGAGAAAACCTTTGGTGGGTTTTAAGCAGAAAAGCAACATGGTATAATTAATATGTTTCAAAAGATTACTCAGGCTACCTTGTACAGGTGGGCAGTGGGGGCATAGAGGACGGGATAGAGGTAAGAAGTCCAGTTCAGTCTCAAGTGACATCAATAAGATGGCAGAGCCAGACACAGTGACATATACCTATATACCTATACTCCTAGCTACTTCAAAGGCTGAGGCAGAAGGATTGCTTGAGCACAGGAGTTCTGGGCTGTAGTGTGTTATGCTGATCAGTTGTCTGCACTAAGTTTGGAATCAATATAGTGACGTCTCAGGAGCCGGGGACCACCAGGTTGCCTAAGGAGGGGTGAACCAGCCCAGACTGGAGCAGGAGCAGGTCAGAATTCCCATGCTGATCAGTCATGGGATTGTGCCTGTAAATAGCAACTGCACTCCAGCCTGGGCAACATAGCAAGACACTGTCTCTAAGAACTAATACATAAAACAAGATGGCAGAATAGGAGGTAACCTACTCATATCCCCCAACAGCAATAAGAATTCTGCAACCATATGCAGGAAAAAAAAGTCTCTCTGCAGGAGCCTTGAGATTCAGGTAGGAGGTTATAAAACCCTGGTAGAGCCCAAGACCTAAGAAGGCTGTTTTAAGAGTTTAGAACAGCACCCAGGTAAGAAATTTTATCATGCTTTTAGGTTCAAGCCTATAAACAACTTTATTCCTCAAAGGGCTTGGCTTTAGCCCCATTTGGCTTTGGGCCAGCAACCAAAACCATCTGTCAATGGGTCCAGGAGAAACTATACACCTTCGTGCCTCTGCAGAAAGGTTTGTCTGCCTGCCAACACTGGTCTTGGTAGTGGATCTGAAAGTTATCTGGCAGTTTGGCTCTAGCCCCACACAGCTGTAGTCCCAGCTTATTACAGCTTTCACAAGGACCCAGAGGAAAACTCACTGATATTCTTACAGACAAGGAATTGCCTGTCCATAGGCCTCTGTGGTGGCCAAAAAGACTGCACCCCACAGCAGATCCCAAGGAGGCCCAGTCACAGCTTTCAGCCCTCTTGCTACAGTTGGGAAACTCCCCAACCCATGCAGGAAATTGGTTGGGAAGTACACACATCTGGGCTACTGGGATGAGCTCACCAGCATCTATGTCACAGTGGATCCTTAGAGGGCCCACTCTTGGCTTTAGTTCCATTTAAACTGCAGTAAGAGAACTGCCCTGCCCATGCAGGAAAATGCTGGGAAGCACACATGTCTGGGCTACTGTAGGCAGGCTTGCCAACCTTTGTTCTACAGTTCCTCTCACTATAGTCAGGAAATTGTACCACTTATGCAGGGATCTGCAAGAAAACACAAAGCCATATAGACCAATGAGGCAGGCTTCTGAACTTAGGTTCCTAGCTGTCTTTCCCCTACAGCTCTGGTACCCTCGACTCTTGTCTAGGTCCAACCAAGCTGGAGTGCTACACCAACCTCTAAGCCCTCACAAGACTTATAGAAAATCCTAGATTAGGATACCCTCTAGTGTTAAAATAGCTGCAGCAGTCACAGACTCTGACAACAGATTAGATTGCTTAGATTTCTGGACAGGCCAACTGAAGGATGAGCACAAATAAATCCAGATGCAAAAATTAGAATAAATATCTAACTCTTCAATGTACAGAGATTGACATACATCCACAAGCATTAAGAACCATCTTGGAAGTATGACCTCACCTAATGGACAAAACATGACACTAATGGGGCACCCTAAAGAGATGGAAATATGTGATCTGTTGGACAAGTAATTCAAAATAGCTATGTTAAGGAAGCTCAATGAATTTTTAGAAAACACAGAGAAACAATTCAGAAATTTAACAGAGAGATTGAAACAATTAAAAAAAGTCTGGAGCTGAAAAATACAAATAAATGAAAAAATTTATAATGCAATAGAAAGCATAAACAGCAGAGTTAGTCAAACAAAAGAAGGAATCAATGAGCTTGAAAACATACTCCTTGAAAATATAGGCAAAAAAGAAAAAAGGAAAAAGGAATGAAATGGAAAAAAGAAAGCTTACAGAATCCATGAAATAGCATCAAAAGAGCAAATATTTGGGTCAATGAGGCTCAAGAGGGAGTAGAAACACACAAAAGGATAAATGGCTTATTCAAAGAAATAACAGAGACTTATCTAAACGTAAAAAAAGATATAATTATCCAGGTATAGGAAGATCAAAAGTCACCAGTAGGATTCAACTGACATAAGATGATCTCAGAAATGTTATAATCAAACTTTCAAAGGCCAAGGACAAGAAGAATTTTAAAGAGCAGCAAGAGAAAAGAAGCAAATAACATGTAAGAGAATTCCAACACACCTGGCAACAGATTTCTCAGCAAAAACTTTGCAGACCAGGAGGAAGTACTCCTAGTGATACATTAAGAATATTGAAGGAAAAGATAAAAACGTGGTAACCAATAAGCCTGTAACCCAGAAAAGCTATCTGTCAGAATTGAAGGAGACATAGAGACTTTCCTGGACAAATGAAAGACCCAGAAATTCATCACCACGAGACAGTCTTACTAGAAATGTTAAAGAGATTTTTTTCAAACAGAAAGAAAAGGACACTATGTGTAACAATAAAACATCTGAAGGTATAAAACTCACTGGTAAAAGCAACTATACAGACATTTACAATATTCTAATATTATAATCATGGTGTGTAAAACCACTTGCATTATTACTACAAAGACTAAAAGACAAAACTATGAAAAATAACAATAACTACAATAATATTTTAAGAGACAGAGCTGTTGAATGTTTATTGTAAGCCTCATGGTAACCACAAAGCAAAGACTTCTAATAGTTACACAAAAAATAAAAGCATACTACCAGAGAAAATCTCTTCATCGCAAAGGAAAACAGTAAGAAAGAACAGAATAAAGAATCTATTTTCTGAAAACTAGAAAACAAGTAACAAAATGGCAGTGGTAAGCCCTGCCTGAATTACATGAAATGTAATTGATTAAATTATCCAGTTAAAAGCCATAAGTGGCTGAATGAATAAAAATAAATAAGACCCAACTATATGCAACTTACAAGAGAGTCACTTCCCCTATAAGAGAACACATAGTCTGAAAGCAAAAGGAGGGAAAATGATATTTTATGTAAATCAAAACAAAAAAGAAAAAGAGCAGGAGTAGCTATACTTATATCAGAAAAAATAGATTTTTAGAAAAAAAAATTTTTTAAAAAGACAAAGAAGGCAATTACATAAAGATGAAGTCAAATACAGCAAGAGAACGTAACAATTACAAATACATATTCAACCAGCATCAGAGCACTTAAATATGTAAAGCAAACATTAATAGAGGTAAAGAGAACTATACCCTGCAATAAAATAATAGGAGAAACTTCAACACTTTCCACAATAGACAGATCATCCAGACAGAAGATAATCAAAGAAACATCAGACTAGCTGTTTCTAGATGCACTCTAGACCAAATGTATCTAACATTCATTTATAGAACATTCCATTCAAGAGTTGTAGGAGGTACATTCTTTGCAATGGAACATAGAACAGCCTACAGCATATATCACGTACAAAACAAGTATTAACAAATTTTTAAAAATCAATATTATATTAAGTATCTTTTGTAACCATAATGCAATAAAACTAGCAATTAATAACAAGAGTAACTTTGGAAACCATACAGATTTACAGAAATTAAACAAAATGCTCCTGAACAACCAATGAATCAATGAGGAAATATTTTTTTTAATTTTAAATTTTGTGAGAGAAATGAAAATGAAAACACAACATATGAAAACCTATGAGATACAGCAAGAGGAAAGTTTATAGAAATAAACTCCTACGTCAAAAAAGTAGAAAGATATTATTAACCACCTAGCATTGAACCTCAAAGACTAGAAAAACAGAACAAACTAAGTCTAAAATTTACAGAAGAAAATAAATCATAAAGACCAGAGCAGAAATAAATAAAAGAGGGTAAAAAAGAAACCACAAAAGACCAAAAAGAGTTTTTTTTTGGAAAGATAAAACTGACAAACAATTAGCAAGACTAAGAAAAAAAGAGAGATGACTCAAATAAATAAAATTAGAAATGAAAAAGAAGCCATTAAAATTGATACCACAGAAATATAAAGGATCATAAGAGACTATTCTGAATAACTATACACAACAAATTGTAAAACCTAGAAAAAATAAATAAGTTCTTGGACACATACAACCTATCAAGATTGAATTACGAAGAAATAGAAAACCTGAAAAGACCAATAACAAGCAATGAGATTGAATCAGTAATTAAAAGTCTCCCATCAAAGAAAACCCAAGACTGATGGCTTCACTGTCAAATTCTACTACATATTTAAAGAAGAACTAATTTTAATAATTCTCAAACTATTCCAAAAAATTGAAAGGAAGGAAATTGTTCCAAACTCATTCTTTGAGGCCAGCATTACCCTAATTCCAAAACCAGACACCACAAAAAAGAAAACTACAGGCTAATATCCCTGACAAACATAGATGCAATAATCTTCCAAAAAATACTAGCAAACCAAATTCAACAGCACATTAAAAAGATCATGCACCATGATCAATAGGACTCAGCCTAGGGATGCAAGAATGGTTCAATATATTCAAATCAATAAATGTGATACATCCCATTAATATAATCAAGAACACAAATTCTATGATCTTTTCAATATATACAGAAAAAGCATTTAATAAAATTCAGCACCCTTTTATGGTAAAACCCCTCAAGAAATTAGGTATACAAAGAAAATACCTCAACACAAAAAGGCCATATATGACAAACTCACAGCTAACATCATATTGAATAGGGAAAAATTGAAAGCTTTTCCCCTAAGATATGGAACTAGTCCAGGATGCCTACTTTCCCTGCTTCTATTTAACATTGTACTGGAAGTCCTAGTCTGAGAAATCAGGCAAGAGAAAGAAACAGAGAGCATTCAAATTGAAAAGGAAGAAGTCAGATTGTCCCTGTTTGCAGATAACATGATCTTCTTTATAGAAAACCCTAGTAACACTGCCAAAAAGCTAATAGACTAATAAAAAATTTAACAAAGTTGCAGGATGTAAAATCAAAATACAAAATTAATAGCATTTTTACAGTCTAACAGAAAACTATATGAAAAAGAAATCAAGAAAGCAATTCCATTTACAATGGCTCCAAAAAACACACCTAGGAGTAAATATAACCAAGGAGATAATATATCTCTATAACAAAAACTATAAAACATTGATGAAAGAAATTTAAGAGGACACGAGAAAATAGAAAGATATCCATTATTCATAATTGAAAGAATTAATATTGTTGGCCAGGCACCAGTGGCTAAAGCCAGTAATCCCAGCACTTTGGGAGGCTGAGGCAGGCAGATCACAAGGTCAGGAGTTTGAGACCAGCCTGGCCAATATAATGAAATCCCATCTCTACTAAAAATACAAAAATTACTACAGGTGGCATGTGCCTGTAGTCCCAGCTACTTGGGAGGCTGAGGCAAAGAATCACTTGAGCCCATGAGGTGGAGATTGCAGTGAGCCAAGATCATGCCACTGCACTCCAGCCTGGGCAACAGAGCAAGATTTTGTCTCAAAAACAAAAAAGAATTAATATCGTTAAAATGTCCGTACTATCCAAAGCAATCTACAGATTCAATGAAATCCCTATTACAATATCAATGTCATTCTTCACAGAAACAGAAAAATAATCCTAAAGTTTGTATGAAACAACAAAAGACCCTGAAGAGTCAAAGCAATCTTGAACAAAAAGAGCAAAACTAGAAGCATCACACTACCTGACTTCAAAATAAACTACAAAGCTATAGTAAACAAAATAGCATAGTACTGTCATTAAAACAAACGCACAGACTAATGGAACAAAATAGACAATCCAGAAATTAATCTACACATTTATAGCCAACTGAATTTCAACAAAGGTGTCAAAAACATACACTGGGGAAAGGATTGTCTCTTCAATAAATGGTACTGGGAAAATTGGATGTCTACATGCAGAATTAAACTAGATCCCTTATCTCTCACTATGTGCCAAAATCACCTCAAAAATGGATTAAAGACACAAATGTAGATTCAAAACTATGAAAGTACTAGATTAAAACATAGGGAAAACATTTCATGACAGTGGTCAGCAAGGATTTTGAAATTTTAGGATTATTTTTCAAAATCCCAGACAACAAAAACAGACAGACAAATGGGATTGCATCAAACTAATCTCCAAGAAATTGAGGTAAAGTGAAGTGTCAAGGGATGTGGGAATAACACAGATAAGGTCTACCAGGGTTTTGCAAGCAGTGTGGAACAACAGAGCAAGCCAACAGGCTTGAGTATTGCTCTGGAGGCACGGTAGACTCGAGTTTCTTTGCAAAACCCATGGGTTGCAATGGTGATTTCTCTGACTGTCAAATATAAGGTTTCGATTAAATACTGTCACCTATTGAAGGCTCTGAGCTTAAGGCTGTCAGAACACAGGTCAGAAAGGGCTTAAACGTACAGGAGCTCCAGAATAGCACTTCCTTGATAAATTGAATGGAATGGAAAGAGAAATGAAATGCAAATAACTTTATCACTATAGGATTCATTATGATTTGATGCCCTAACTGCTTACCATGTAAAATCACCACAAGTTACATGCAGATCATCTTGTAGTATCTTGGAAAGCCCTGGACTTGGAAGTATGCTATCAGATCAGAGAGAGAACAGTGGAACTCTCTGCTGGTTATATTTCTCTTCATTGTTTGGGGAATAACAGAGGAGAGTAGGACTCTGTGAAGTTCAAAGATAAATTTCCCACCTCATAATTGATTGTCATATTTCCCTTTTTTATCTTTTTATTTCAGCCGTAAATTATCTTCCTTGGGTGAGTGAGGGAAAGAATTGTGCCTGCACCCAATGGTGACATTCCCCATAGTGACTGGAATATGACTGTTCTGATTCTATTTCCAATATATTCTTTCTTCCTTTCTTTCTGATCCACTATTTTGGTCACCTTTGCCAGCCAGGAGAGCAATAATAAGGCAGTCTGAAAACATGTGTGAACTAATCAAATGTTTTCATCATGAGTATAAATGCATTTGCATTTATATATGTATGCACAAACATTTGGAGTGTATGTAGTGGCTTACGCATATTTGTGATTTTTGTGGGCAAGTGTTGACATACCTGTGTCTTTGTCAGCATGTGTCTTGCTATTATATATGTGTAAAAGTGAGTATGAATATGTACATGAGGGCTTTATCACCCCTGAAGGACAGCAACCCCACAGGTCTCTGTCTGTAATAAGGAACAAAATATGGAGTCTCTCTGACATTTGAATTCTCACACCTTGCTGACATATGAGAAGGGCGCAATAGGGCCTGGCAGTTCTGCTGCCAAGGCCCAGACTGGTGCTTATTCCTTCCCCCAGAGCCTTCCACAGTTGATGCCCATGCTGCTGACACCTCTTCCCTTTTGCCTGCAGGTCCCTGTCTGGTCGCATCGTTGGTGGTGTCTGGTGGTTCTTCACCTTGATCATCATCTCCTCATACACAGCCAACCTGGCCGCCTTCCTGACCGTGGAGAGGATGGTGTCTCCTATTGAGAGTGCAGAGGACCTAGCGAAGCAGACAGAAATTGCTTACGGGACACTGGAAGCAGGATCTACTAAGGAGTTCTTCAGGGTAGGGACATCCTTTGTCCCAAGGCAGTTTCACAAAAGTGAACCACAACCGTCATTAAAATGTCCTTCTCATTATATAGCCTGAGATAACAGGCAGCCAGGGCAAGTGCTTAACTGACTGACTGCAAGTCAGGGAAACTCAGGACATTTCTAAGCTTTCTACCATCCCCGTAAGAAATCTACATTTCTACATTTGTAGAACCTTCAAAACTACTGCATTGATTTAGATCCCTTGCCTATACCAGTCTTTGCCAATTCTCTGAGGGCTACAAAGGACATCAAATACAATTTCCTCTCTGTTCCCACAGAAACCTCATAGTCTAGTTAATAATTGATTAAAAGCAGCTTATGGACAACAGCTGGACCTGTTGCTCTTTGTGTTCTCTCCTGTCTCATAGCAGGAGCTCAGTGAATGTTTGTTGACTTGATGAATAAGAGGATAGTATATGGGAAAAAAATAACTGGAGAAGGTGATCTATTAAATAATGCCAGGAGAGAGAGAAAATGTGAAGTGGGAGTGGAGGTGGTGAGATGTGTTTTGGCAGGAGACATTGAGCGAAGGCAAAGGAGCAGAGAGCTTAGGAGCACAACCTTCAAGGTCAGCAGATGGAGGCCCAGATGGAGGTTCTGTGCACTTAGCCTCTGTGACAGCATTTCCATTCGTCTGTATAATGAGAATAATGTCTATATCAGACCTTAACAAGACTAAAAGAGATAGGGTATCTAAAATAAGAGGCAAAACAAGGAATGATCAATGGAGGTTTCATATACCATTCGGGCTTCAAGGAAATGCAAACATTTGAGAATCATTCTGAAGAATGGGTAGACACTGAAGCTCTACAGGGTAGACTTGCAAACATTTCTATATATCACAAAACCAGGCCAACCCTGAGTAGGCTAAATACATCCTAGACAAAAGGAACAACTGGGACAGATTCCCAGAAGCAGGAAAACCTGTGGTTTCCCTGGACTTCAGGCATGTTTATCCCAGGAATTGAAGAAAGTACATGGAACTACCGTATATTGATCAAATAAGAATAATAATAAACATTTGCTACCACTTACATATAAACCAGGTCCTATACTAAGCACATCCTACATGAATTATGTCATTTATCTTCTCATTAAAGATGAGTTAGGGATTGTCCCTACTTTATAGATCACAGTTAGGAGATGTCCCCATTTTATAGATCAGAGAATTAGAAGTAATCATCTAAGGTCACACAGCTAATTAGTAGCAGAAGGAGCAGAGAGAACAGGCCCCCATATTGCCTTAGGCAAGAGAGAAGCGATCCTGTACAGACTCACCTAGTTCTCTCACTGCAATTCCATGAAGCAAACTCCAGGCCCTGAATAAACTACTGTGGGATGTGCTACAGGTTCTTGATCACAGGCTTTGTATTCTATACGACAGACAGGAAAGGGAACAAAGTCTTAACCATCATTGATCCTAACCCCAAGGCTAAAATCATCAATTTTCAACATACCAAGAGTGAGAAGGTGTCTTAGGGGTCACCTAGTCAGAGCCTATCATTTTAGAGAGAGGCATTACTTGCTTAAGCTCACCCAGCCAGTTAATAAAAAAGCCACTTATAATCTCATTACAATTCCCTGACATTTTTAGCCTGCAACAAAAGTGTGAAGAAGGTGCCTGCTTCTACTTGTCCATAAAACCTGTCCTATGCCCCAACCCCTGCTGATGTAGTTAGAAAACCATCTAACTCACTTAACAGTGCTCTCATCCTTATAGTCGATACAACATGCACCAGTCTTCAAAGTACTTTTGCATCAATGGTTTCATTTATGTTTCACCTGTGACCTCAGGCAGAAGAGGTATTATGGTGGCCACTTTGTGGATAAGAAATTAAAACTTGGGAAATTCTTTTGAGGCAAGTGTCAGGGGTGGGTACCAAATCTGAGTTTTCTTGTTCCAACCCAGGTATTCTTGCCACTGAACCACATTGTCTTAATGTGATGGTGTCACTAAACTGACAAACATTTTTAAAAAGATCAATCACGATGACAGATGGGCTTGTGGACACATCTAGTCTAACTCAACCATTTTGTAGTTGAGAAAACTGAGGCCCAGAGAAGAAAATGGTCGTGCCCTACCTAGTGAAAGGCACAGGGGGGATTTAAAATTTCAAAAGTTAATCACTGTATCAACTGACATATTACTGCCTCTTGTCCACAGCACAGAGTTAGGAACCTGGAACCAGGGCAGTACATATTCTACAAGTTCTGTGCCCAGGCCTACTACATTGGTAGCAAATTGGTTGTAGTCCATGTATTTACTTTGATAGATCAGTAGTGTTTGCTTAGAGATTCTGAGGTCACATCTGGGCTCAATGTGAAGGAATTCTTTGATTGATATCAATGTCTCTCATGTATACAGGAAGGGAAACTGGTACCAAGCAAGCCAGGTGTTAGGCATTCCTACCCTAAAGTAAAACCTTTAAAAAAGCGTCATTATTAGTAGTCATTGCACTACTTACAGAATGTCTTCCTTGTGCCAGGCACTGGGTTATGCATTTTACCTGTGTTCTCATGTAATCTCCATGGTAACACTGTGAAGTACACAGTATTATTACTATTGTCAGAAGAGGAACACTGAAGCTCGGAAAGGTTATGTTACTTGCCCAACATCTTGCAGCTAATAAGATATAAAGCCTAAAATGTGGGAGGCAGCTGGTTGCAGCTGCTCACAATGTGAGCAACCAGGAGACCAGGGACTCCTGGCTCTGCCACTAACAAACTGTATGACACTGGAAAGTTTATTGCCACATCATGGGCCCAAGTGTTGTTACCTGTAAAAGGAAAGCGCTACCAAGATATGTCCCATGCATACGCCTTTCCATCTCTGTGACTCTGACCTTGGATAATTATCCCACCAGCAGTTTGGTGGGTGGGGAGATAAGATCACCAACCACCCCCGCAAGGCAGAAGGAGGGAATAGTGAGACAAGAATTCTTCTACTCCAGTCTCTGAAAAATCTGGCTTCTCGTCCCCAGGGCAGCCCAGAGCTTCTTGGCAGCCCCAGCCCAGAGATGCTTAATCCTCCATTGACAGTTTAATTAAGATGTATGAAGGGCCATGGGAGCTGCGGATGATAGGAGAGATCCAAGAACAAATACCCTGAGTACACGTCCAATCTTCCCTGCCACTCATGCTACCTTCACATTCCTGGAGATTAGATTTTCCTGGTAGTTCATCCCAAGCGTCTGTGTGCACAGCCTTAACATCTGGGGCACTGGGGTGAGGCTGAGAGGACATATTAATTTTCTGCATACTGTTGCCCAGAAGGCTCCTCAGCTCTGCTGTCAACAGCCCAGTTCCCTGCTGTGTCCATCTTGTCAGGTCAAATTGCATCTTGCAATTGCCCTGCTGTGTGTTTTGTTAGATTATCTGCAAATCTGCTCATAGCTGAATCTCTGCATTTTCCTGTTTCCTGTGAGAGAATATGAAATAGATTGGCAGACACTATGATTAGTTCTGGGTATTTCCTTCCTCCTTACTTTGGAATCCTCTCTCCCTTTTCTCCCTTCTTTCTTCTTCTTTCTCGCATTGACATTGTTGCTTGAATGATGTGTCTTCATGTAAAGGATCAGATACATCAAGCTAGCCAGTGACTTAAAGATTACAATGCCAGCTGGGCGTGGTGGCTCAAGCCTGTAATCCCAGCACTTTGGGAGGCCGAGATGGGTGGATCATGAGGTCAAGAGATCGAGACCATCCTGGCCAACATGGTGAAACCCCGTCTCTACTAAAAATACAGAAATTAGCTGGGCATGGTGGCGTGTGCCTGTAGTCCCAGCTACTCGGGAGGCTGAGGCAGGAGAATTGCTTGAACCCGGGAGGCGGAGTTGCAGTGAGCCGAGATTGTGCCACTGCACTGCAGCCTGGCGCCTGGTGACAAAGTGAGACTCTGTCTCAAATAAATAAATAAATAAATAAATAAAAATAAATAAATAAATAAATAAAAAAGATTACAATGCCCAAACTCCCTATGGAACAGATGGGGAAACTGAGGACCAAAGAGAAGGGATTTTCCATAAACAAAACCATGAGTGAGAAGTAGAACTAAGACTGGTATTCATGGCTCCTCACGGCCAGTCCAGTGTCCTTTCCAAATTG
>CAUYLG010076320.1:0-61270 GCA_963573385.1 Cacajao melanocephalus
GTCTGGTATTTTTGTTGAAACTGGTTGGGGGTTGTTTTTTTTTCACAATTACACACCAAAACACCCAACCCTGGGCCAGTGTGGGACAACCCATCAAAAAAAAAAAAAAAAAAAAAAAAAAAAAAAAAAAAAGGAGGTATGACCTTGGGACAGAATATTTGAAATTGAACTGATACTACAAGACCCAGGTTGTGGAGGCTACTGTAATGCCAATCCATAATAATAGCGAATGTTCTGTGGTATGTGCTTCATTTTAGGTGTTACACTAAGCTCTTCCCATGTACGATTCCTATTTGATCATCCCAACACAAGGAAGTGGGCCTCATAGCAGGCACTAGTGTCTTTCGTAACAACTTATTTTGTTCTGACAAATTTTCTTCAACTCTCATTGCTATTCTCTAATGTTTAATGATTTTCCTATTCCTGGGGAACCTCTAAAATGTATCAACTCTTAGGAGGATGGACTTCTCCTAAGTCAAATAGTCATGCATGGGAAGGAATGGTGATATGACCTCAATTAGTTAGAGAAAATCTCATGGAAGAGATTAGTCCTGCTTTAGCAAATATTTATGAGCACACACTATGTGGCAAAGTACTTAGTAAACACTGGGGACAGAAAACAGAGATGCTGCCTAACCACACGCACGGGAGTTTAACCGCAGAAACAGACATTAATGAAATAATCACACAGATACATAATTGCAGCCTGTGATAAGGGCAGGTGCTGTGAAAGAAATGTATAGTCAGCCATGAACATGTCTAAGCTAGCCTAGTGAGGGAGGTGCCGGTCAAGGAAGGCTTCTCAGAGATCTGGAAAACCAATAGACGGTAGCCAGGGCAGTGATTCTCCAAGCATGGTTCTAGGACTAGAAGCATCTGCTTCACCTGGGGACTTGTTAGAATTGCAAAACGATCAGGTCCCACCTCAGACCTACAGTATGGGGAATTCTCAGGAGTGGCACCAGTATTGTGGCACTTAACAAACCCACCAGCAATTGTGATAGACCCTCAAGTTTGAGAACCACTATATCAGCAGATGGGATGAGCTGGGGATGGGGTTGAGACAGAGCATTCCAGCTACAAGAAGTCATAACTACAAGAAGCAGCACAGTGAGTCCCCAAGACTGGGAGGAACACAGTGAGCAGGTGGAGCTGCCAGGAGGCCAGTGCCGAGAGCCAGAGGAAAGCGGGGTGGGGCAAAGCTGGGGCAAAGCTGGAAGACATACTGGTCAGATGGCTTCAGGGCTGGTGTTAACATTCTGTCCACTGTCCTGAGAGCTGTGGAAAGCCACTGAAGAGTTTCAAGCAGGAGTGTGATAGGATCATTTTAAAAGCATCCCCCTGACCCCGGCATAGAAAACTGATGGAGGGGAGTGGATGTGAAGAGATTCATTTGGGATTGGGCGCAGTGGCTCACACCTGTAATCCCAGCACTTTGGGAGGCTGAGGCGGGCGGATCACAAGGTCAAGAGATCAAGACCATCCTGGCCAACATGGCAAAACCTGTCTCTACTAAAAATACAAATATTAGCTGGGCGTGGTGGTGGGAACCTGTAGTCCCAGCTACTTGGGAGGCTGAGGCAGGAGAATCACTTGAACCTGGGAGGCAGAGGTTGCAGCAAGTCATTTGGAAGTGATTTTAGTCCTCTGATCTGATTGACTGAGGGATTGATTGAACAGAGGGATAGGACATGAAAACAGATGAGGCAGGTGATATATATGGAGGAGGTGACAGTAAAAGGGCTTTGGCAGTATTTGGAAATGGGGATGGAACCTAGGTTTCTGGCTTATGAAACCAGATTGACCACAGTGGTCCCAGTCACTGACATACAGAGGGTGGAGGTCATGGGTTTTGTTTGGATCATATGCATTTTGAGGTGTAACCTAGACCCTGGTAGAATTTGCGTGAATGAAAACCAAGGAAAAAAATTACCCTCCAAGGGGAGAGATGGTGACCACTGAGCCAGAGAATGGAGATGGAAGTGAGTTTTTTGATGTTTGTTTGCCTGTTTTATCATCCATCCATCCACCCACCCACCCACCCATCCATCCATCCATCTATCCATCCATCCACCCATCCATCCTACCTATTACACCCTTCTAAGGACATGGAAGCATTTGAACAATAGAAGAGGAAGATTAGTAGGTAGGATGTGAACCAGCTATGGCAGATCTTGATTTCCAAGCGAATGGTGTCGGATCACGATTGAAGGTGATCACCTAGCAGTGTTGGAAGGGTTGCCTAGCAGTGTTGCACACAGGCAAGAAACTAGAAGGAGGAAGACCATCACAGTAGACTCTAAGAATGCAAAAGGACTCTCATTCTTTCTAATTGTAATATAAAGTTAGCATTTGGGAATGTCTAGCACATTCACATACAGCCATTCATTGTATTCCCTCCGTGTGGCTATATATCTTTAACCTGTATAGCCATACAGTTTGGGAATAGGACAAGATAAACTTTGAGAGTTTATCTTGAAACTAGATCTTTTCCTCCCTTTTACTTTTCCAGAACCAAGCAGAGGATAGGTATTTTAACAGATGCTAACGTTAATTAGAAGTGAAAGACCTACACTTAGTAGGCACTCGAGATCTATTAAATTGAATTGGATTGACACCAGTGGTGTCCTGAAAGAAGATGCAGCACAACAGTGGACTTCTCAAGGAGAAAGGGCTGAGCCATGGGGGCCCTTGCATGAGAATTAGGACCTTGGTGACCCCCATCTGTTCCTCCTTTCCTCTCTCTCTCCCCCACCGCTGCCATGGCGACATGTCTGGAATCACAGTAAGCCTTATACCCCAGAGAAAACAATACTCTGTTTGAATGGTGTAAGTTGGCCTCTAAGCTCACGGTCTGCAGGCCCCATCCCCCACCATCAGGGGATTCTTACAAAAGGCAGCTTTTTACTAGAGGGTCGGCCGGCCGCACTGCAGCTCATCGATTTCAGCCCATTTTATCCCTCAGCACTTTCACTTGTTTGTTTTTGAACTCACACCACAGCCTCAATGCTGCGGGGCTCATTTTGGCGTGAAGTTACTGATGGGGACGTCTGCATCCCCTCTGCCCAGCCCCTCAGAGCACCGTGCTGCTTTCTTTCTTGTGTCTTGTCACTGCTGTTGACTCACCAGGCTGGGCTGTTGGAGCTAAACTGAATTAGTAACAATGCAATCAACATCTCTATTTTTATCTTTGCACCCCTCCCCTTCCTCCCCTGCTGACTGACTCACCATTTCTAGGTCTCAGAGCTTGGCAGTCTTAAAAGAATTATATTGGAGCTGGGGTGAATATATGCACAGATGTGATATTTCTACCATTCAACACCATGAGTGTTTTATTTTTTTTCCTGGTGGCACAAGGGTTCAAGCTTTAGAAGTATTATTTATTATGCTCATCGTCATCCATATTGTTGCTGTGGTACTGCTCAAGCTGGTGTTTCTCTCCTGAGGTCTAAAATGAATTGTAGGCAAGGCAGGGAGCTGGGATCCGATTTCTGAAACTCATCTTCAGAGGAAACTTCAGTTGTGAACTAAAACTTTTAACTTCGTCCCAGTTGAATTCTGGAAGCCTGAACTGGAGTCTATATAACATGTATACCAAACACAAAATAATAGTAATAGTAACTTTAAAACATGCACCATGAATGAAGAATATATTTTTCCGCCTAGGCCTCTGTATGCTGATCATTATATTAATTTTATAATTTATGGAGATAGATCTGTTAAGAACTGACGCCTTTGGAGCACAGATTTGAATTCCTTTCTGCCACTTATTTTACCTGTAATCTTAAGCAAATTACTCAATTTCTTTGTGTCTTACTTTTCTTTTATAAAATAGAGACTTTTACCTCTGGTGCAAACGTCATAGTCCATATCTCATAAAATTGTTTTAAAGATTAAATAAGCTAGTATTTATAAACACTTTAAAGTGTCTAGCACATAATAGGCTCTCAGTGAATATGAGCTGTTATTATTGAGCAGGCCGTATTTAGCTGTTAGAAGAGAAATGATTCATTCCTGAAAACAGTTTCTTTTAGCAAGCACAGTACACTTCAGGATCTTACCTTCTGTTATTCCTGAATTTACAAACCATCCATGTTATGGATACTAAGTGGACACCAAGTTCCAGAACAGACCTATTTGTCTTTCATTCATAAGTCGAGGTTTCTAGCTTCCCAGTCTGCCTTATGCATAGCCAGAATTTTAGTCTCTCATCAAAATTAGGTTTTGACTCTCATGTGGTCTAAATCTAAGTACACTTACTTTTCTTCTCCAGATAATTATGTTTTACATAGAGTGACTTTTCCCTGGCTTATCTAATGCTGCCTCATTAGACTCTAAACCCTAATGATACTCTTTCATTTCTATAGCACAGCCATGGAAATAGCATATAAAACTCTGTGGAAATTTCCCTTTGTCTTCCGTCACCCAGGTTCCTCCCGCCCTACCCCTCTTTACTGGCTGTGGGAAGGAAGAGCACTTGCTGGACTGTTTTAGCAAGAGTCCAAAGGGAGGGTCGCAGAGCTCAGATGCAGGCAGCATTTGGAAGGTCCCCAGAAAACTCCCAGCCACTGTGTACCCCAGAAACTACATTATCAGCATTGCCTACCAAATCTTGGAAGGTTTTACCCATCTTTCAGCTATCAGAGCTGTACCAAAAATAACCCAAACCACACAGTTCATTGCAGTTTGTTCATATCTACACAGCAGCCACAAATCATGACCCAGAGAAGCTTGGGCACAGATCTGTGGGAAGCAGTGCTGGGAGTTTTGAAACGGGCCCCCATGACAGGAAACCCTCTCAGGATGGCTTCCAAAGCCTGAGAGAATTAAACACACTCAAGTTACCTTCAGCCTGATTAGGTGTTCGGGGGTAACTAGTTGACTCTTTTGGTTTTTGTTGTTGTTGTTGTTGTTGTTGTTGAGACAGAGTCTCGCTCTTGTCGCCCAGGCTGGAGTACAGTGACGTGATCTTGGCTCACGGCAACCTCCACCTCCCGGGTTCAAGCGTTTCTCCTGCCTCAGCCTCCTAAGTAGCTGGGGTTACAGGCACGCACCACCACGCCCGGCTAATTTTTGTGTTTTTAGTAGAGACAGGGTTTCACCATGTTATTCAGGCTGGTCTCGAACTCCTGACCTAATGATCCACCTGCCTTGGCCTCCCAGAATGCTGGGATTGCAGCCACCTTGCCTGGCCAGCTCTTTTGTTTTTTAATCAGTATCTTTAGCCAGGTAACAGTTACATAACTTGAGATCACAGAATTCTATAAGGCATACCCTGGTGTATGATAGAAAGCATCATCGCCATCCTGATTTCTGCTCTCCAAAGCTTTACAAATTTTTAACTGCTGCTTCTAGTATGAATCTGTACTTCTAAATAATGTGTCTTTGCTATCTCTTGATTATTACATTTTAGATTCTACCTATTGACTCCCTACCATGGAAAAGGGAGACCAACCCACAGTTCTCTTTCTGCCTCTCAGATACACTTCCTCTTCCTCCGTCTTCCTAATTATTGATAGATCACAACTTTTGGTGAAAGCATCATTTTGTGTGTGTGTGTGTGTGTACTGTAGCTAGATAGTGCTTACAGCCAAGCTGCATGTTGGGCTTTGATGACATTTCTGTTGCCACTTTTGCTTTTTCTGCAGTGACTAGCTCCGTTTCCTTGTTTCCTTGCTCAGTTGTTTTGGTCCTGTCCTGAAATCATTCAGAGAGTCTTCATCAGAAGGGTCAATCTTCTCTTGATACATTTGCAACCATCAGGTTATCAATCCATTTCTCTTTCTTCCTGGTATTTTTCCTCCTGGAGTCCTGCATCCTTCGATCCCTGTCTGGATGGCTGCAGAGCCGACACCCCGAGCCTTTGCTTCCCCTTGCTCCTGTGGGGACCCGGTTCATGGATTCCAAGTCTTCTCTGGCTTGGTCTAGTCCCCATTTCAGTGGAAGGTATTCTCTAATCACTGCCTGAGAAGGGGTACATGAGAAGCAAATTTTGGGGCCTTGCATATATGAAAATAGCTTTATTCTGCTCACATTTCCTACCAGATAGAGGATTCTAGGCTGTAAATAACTTTCAGGAGGAATTTTGAAGCACTTCATGCGTTTTCTTCTTGCTTCCAAGGTTGCCACCAAAAAGTACACTGCCATTCTAATTCCCACTGTTGGAAACGCTTAGGATCTCCTTTATTTTTAGCTTTCTGAAATTTCACAGCGATATTCCCTGCTGTGGCCCTTTTTGCACCCATTGTTCAGGGAATTTTCTGGGCCTTTCAGTCTGAAAGTTCATGTCCTTCAGTTCTGTGAAAGTTTCTTTCATGATTTCATTGATAATTTTATGATGTTCTCTACTCTATTTTTTCTTCTCTGTTTCTAGAACTCCCATTATTTAGATCTTGTACCTTTTGGACTGAATCCCTATTTTCTTATCTTTTTCTTTTCTATTTTTCATATTTTTTACTTTTGTTCTATTTTTAAAAGACGTTTTTAACCTAACCGTCCCACCCTTTAATATTATTCCTATTACTATATTCCTAATTTATGAGTTTTATTTTAATTTTCTAAATGTTTATGCCATCCTATTCTTAACTCATAGATTTTGTTTGTTTGTTTGTTTGTTTTTTACTTTTCTGGCACTAAAGATTTTTTTTTAATGCTCTATTGCTGGCTGGGCACAGTGGCTCACACCTATAATCCCAGCACTTTAGGAGGACGAAGCAGGTGGATCATGAGGTCAGGAGATCAAGACCATTCTGGCCATCCCTGGCTCCACTAAAATACAAAAACTTAGCCGGGCATGGTGGTGCGCGTCTTAGTCCCAGCTACTCAGGAGGCTGAGGCAGGGGAATCTCTGTTGATCCTTGCCTGTACATTTATTATGAAGAGTAAGATATTAACAACCTAACTGGGAGCCCTGTGTGCTTACAAGGACTCTGAGGCGGTGGTGACTGGCCTGAAAGCCAGCTGTGGGGAATCCAAGATCTGTCAGTCATTCCTCATAGGCTGGTTAATTTCCCAAGATAGGAGTCTTCTGGGCTTCTGTCTACAAGTTCTAAGACTGGCTGCCAGTGGCTGCCAGTGTTCTTGAAGCCAAGTGCCAGACAGATTTGGAGTGAGATAAGATTATCCCACCACTGAGTTGTAGATTTCCACTTAATTCCCATTTCAGTTACAGCACTCCCAACTTCAACTGTGCTTTGTGTCCTTGTGCCAAAACTCTCTGTTTTCACTTTTTTGAAGAGTAAACCACCAACCCTTTCAGGGTGGAGAGGGAACAGTAGCATGGCCATGTACTATGCACAGAATGAGGGATGAGGAAGGAGGTCTCAGAGTCCACGACTTCTAGTACAGAATTTCAACCAGTCATTCTGTCTTTTAGCCCCATGTGCACCCTCATCATCAAAGATACCTAGTGCCTCCAATTCCTAGGCTCTTTAAGATTTTCTTTTTTTGAAACAGAGTCTTGCTCTGTTGCATAGAGTCCAGTAGCACAACCATAGCGCGCTGCAGCCTTGACCTGGGCTCAAGTGATCTTCCTGCCTCAGCCTCCTGAGTAGCATGCCACCACACCCAGCTAGTTTTGTAATTTTTTGTAGAGACAGGGTCTAGCTCTGTTGCCCAGGCTGGTCTCTAACTCCTGGTGATCCTCCCTCCTCAGCCTCCCAAAGCATCAGGATTATAGTTGTGAGCCACTGCGCCTAGCACCTCTTTAAGATTATTAACATACATTAGCTAACTTCTCCTTAGCTTTTCCCCCACTGAAAGTTTTAATTTTGGCTTTTCCTGCTCTGCTGAATTAGTTACCACACATTCATCTGCTTTCTAGTTCCCAAAATTATGTTAACATCTCATATGTTTTTGTCTCCTCTCTGACACTTAATATAGAGTTTTGCTTTTCAGAAAATTCTGTCTTTTGTCATTGTTGTGGAGTGTGAGAGGTAAAGTAGAAAAGAAATAGAGATAAACATGGATTCAGTCCACAACATTTAACTGCAATCTATGATCTGACCCTTTATTTCTGAGAAATACTTTTACTGTCTATGTGCATCAAAATAAAATTGTCAGATTACTTGGCAACTCCTTCATTCTGGAATATTTCCACTTAGAGCTGCTATAGTAATGTGGGTCTGCCTCAGAATTAAGAAATACAATGTGACTCTAGAGCTATCCCAGGAAACCTAAGTCAGTTTTCCCTGGCTCACCAGTAAGTAGTCTAAAATTCACAGAACATCAGGACCAACCAATTCCCTGGATTCTGGACTGAGATCCAGGCCGTAACTCCAGAGCAGCTTATGTAGCTAATACTAACCAAGCCACGGGCTGAGCAGATTCAGCCCACACTCAGCCCTGGGTCCAGGGCTCTTCCAGACTGTTTGCACTCTGAAAACACAGGATGATGGAGGCCCTTAGGTAAATTAAATTTAGGCTCAAATTCCAGCTCTGCCCCGTAATAGGGTGTCATGTCAGTTCAGATTGCTTTGTCTGTATGTTAGAAGCACAGCATAATAGTGACTTAAGTTTTAAAAAGTTTCATTTTCCCCATGTAATAAGAAGCCAGATATAGGCAGATGAGAGGAAATGTAACTGATGCGCAATGTCAGTTATTTCCTATCTCCTTCTATCTTCCTTCCCAGTGCGTGGCTCTTATCCTCACGCTTGTTATCTCAAGGTCACAGAATGACATCTTCACTACTGGCCTTACATCTGTACTCCAGGCCAGAGGAAAACGAAGAAAGCAGCAGGAGAAAAGGATGGGGCCAGTCACAAACTCCCAGCCTACTTCTACAGACATCTCTTTGGCCAGAACCATGTTACATGGCCAACCCTAGCTGCAAGGGAGCCAGGAAAATTCCTCCGCACATATAATCAGGATTCTAATGAAGAGATGGAATATTAGCTAGGCAGCCAGTGGTATCTCCTATACTAGGCAAAAAATTATTTAAATTCACTTGATTGTTATAACCCTATCTATAAAGTGAGAATAAAAACCCTATCTCATAGGGTTGTAGAGAAGAATGAAGGGGAAAATATTTAGAAGATACATACCTGACACAGAATGTCCCCTCCATAAATGTTTGTTTGCTTCTCTGGGATCCTTGTGTGATCACTCACAGATCCCTCTGTGCTCTGATTTCTGAACACACCACAGTATCAGCATATGCTGTGAAGACCTGTACAGGTATATATTACTTGATAAAAATTAATTTGGGGCCAGGCATGATGTCTCATGCCTGTAATTCCAACACTTTGAGAGGCTGAGATGAGAGGATCACTTGAGGCCAGAAATTTGAGACCAGCCTGGGCAACACAGCAAAACCCTGACTCTAAAAAAATTTAAAACTTAGTTGGGTGTGGTGCTGTGCCTATAGTGCCAGGTCCTCAGGAGGCTGAGGCCACAGGATCACTTGAGCCCAGGAGTTTGAGGCTGCAGTGAGCCATGATGGGGCCACTGCACTCCAGCCTGGCTGACAGAGCTAGACCCTGTCTCTTAAAAAAAAAAAAAAACCGATTTGCATTTACACATTGCATGACACCTCTTGGCAAAGCATTAGTAAAAATGAAATTTGGAAATCAGAAGTCAAAAAATGTATTTTTAACTCGAATGTCTGAATATGACTGTAAAGATGATTTTACAGTTCATGTCTTCCTTTATTTCCCTTCCCTTTATAGCTATCCACCCACCAACCACTCTTTACTAAACTCGTTTCTTGATCCCTTGAAAGATTCCTTAATTTGTATTTACTATTATTCATCTACAAAGCTTTATTATGCAGTCACTGGAGCATTATTGTGTGTGTGTGTGTGTGTGTGTGTGTGTGTGTGTGTGTGTGTGCCTGCGTATTTCTTTAATCAGCCCGACTGACCATTCCTGTGCTGTCTTCACACAGCAAACCAGGTGGGAGTCAGGAAGGTAGGGGCTCACATGTGGGGCGAGTTGTGACCAGCCAAGCCTGCAACTGAGGATTTATGAAAACGACATAAATCTTCCTTCCAGCTCTGTTAGAGTTTGGTCTCAGAGGGTGAGAACACATATGAGTTCCGTGGTTTTGGTCCACAGAGTTTTCCTGCCTGTACCTATGATGGCGTGTTTCCCATCCTGCCTTGTTTCCCACCCCCTGCCCCATGACTGACCTGTGCTGTGCAGTTTAGCAGAGGGCGGGGACCGGGGTCACATCTCCACAAGCTACACTGGAAGGAGCCTTTGTTTTCCCCTCTAGCATAATGAGCATGGGTAACAGAGGGTAGAGGTTTGGTGCTGTGGCTGCTTCTGTGCAGTCAAAAAAAACAAAACAAAACAACATTCCAATCCTGCATGAGCCAGGCTGCCTCCTAAAATCAGCGCTAAGAGCACATCCTCTCAAGATAAATACAGAAGGGAAAGAAAGAAAGAAACCTCTCCTTTTCCATTAAAATGTTTCCCTTCTCTCGTGGTCCTTTTCTAGCTGGTCTTTGCCTACATTAGGTTCTGGCTGTATGTGTGGAAACCAAATGCCACAGTCCAAAGGAGAAGCTCTTTCACAGGAAAACAAAAGGCAGCTGTCAGTTTAATCCCAAGCTCCCTGATAACATTCCAGCAGAGTTCCTTTTTCTGGAGATGAAATAAGAACCCTGGCAGGCCCTTTTGACTGGTCACATAAATCATTTGTAGTAATTGCTCTGAGAAAGGAGAGCCGCTCAGGCTCTGCAGAGTGAGCGGGGGAGTCACACACCGACATTCCTTCTTTCTCTCGCTCATAAACACACACACATGCACACTCACAAACACACACTGTGCCACTGCCACTAGCTGGTCTCACACACATGTACGTGCACCCACACGCACACCCCTGTCTCAGGGATCGCTGAGAGGAGTTGCTCACACTGGGATAAGCTCAGTGAGCTGTGTGTATTTTTAAAAAGCATAATACGGAATATCATGAACAGCTTATGTTTCCTTCTCTTTGAGGCTGAGGCCATGTAAATTGTTCTGAATATAGTTTAGGAGGGGATACTGGGAGGGTTGATAGGAAACGTGGGAGGGAGAGAACAAGAACACAGAAGTATGAGGAGAATGGGAGTGATTGGCTTTGTTAGGCTTATCCATAGCTGTGTGTCCTGTAATGTGTCATCTGCTTCCTCCTTTTTGCCTTTTCTGGTGAGAACTGAGATGTGGTCATAAAAATCCCCCATCCTGTGATCTGGGAGTTGCTGCTGAGGCTTGGCAGTTCACTAAGGACCGAACTCTGAAAAGCCACAAAGCTACAATATCCCTTCCCCTCTGTGGCCAATAAAGCTGGTGATAATCAAATAACAGGGCTTAGAAGTGGTATGGTGCCTGCAGCGGTTGGCCACAGGCTGGTGATATACACCCTTCACTTGTAGGCTGATGTATGTTCATTGAAAACATTGAGGCCACCAGTGATGCTGGTGGGGGACTCCCCCAGGCACACACAGCTGTTTGAAGAATGAATGGATGGATGAATGAATACCTGAATGGATAGATGGATGAATGAATGATGGATAAGTTGAGCTCACTGTTGTGTTATGAACATAGCTGGAAAAGTCAGAAAAATTGGATAGCTTCTCTGACAGATGAATGCCCGATCTCTCTCCCCACACTGCAAGTTAAATAACTGTTCTCAGCATTGTGCCTATAGAGAGAAAAGAGAAAGTGAAGGAAAGAACGAGCCAAATATGAATGGAGGAATGTACCTTTCCCCACTCCATTCTTCAGTCCTGTTTATAGAATAGGCCTGGCTATAAATCAGTGCTGCCATTGAACCTGCAACTTGCTAAGCTAAAATTCACTGTCATTTTGTTTGATAAGAAAATATATCAGATTTGGAATATATCATGTATGGGCTATATGCCCCGCATCCATTTCACCTTTGTCAAGCTAATAATAAAGTCAGCCTTCTTTATTTCTTTCCCAGTTTGTTTGACACTAATGATCTAACTTCAAAAGGAGTGCAAACTAGGGTTGGCAAAGAACTGTGTTCCTCGCAGTGTAGCCCAGGTCTAAAGCAGTGTGTTTTCCACCACAAGGCACTTGTGCCACTGGGGCATGGAGTGTTTTAGGGTACGTGTATGCTCCCTTGAGGTATTCTATGGAGTCTGAGCTCAGACCATCCTTGGTTGGATCTTTCTCCCGTCTGCCCCACCCTTAATCCTGGATGTCATTGATCGTTCCTCTCTTGGCTACCAAGCCAGTTGTTACAGGCCAGCATGTGTAGGTGTACTAAACCAAAGATGGCTCCTGCATATGGCTAAACAATTACAGGGTTTAAGATCATTCAGAATCGAGGCTTTCAGGTATGGGTTAGTAGATTATTTTTGCTTTATCTATAAGGTCCATTTAGGTTAGAGTTCTAAACTCAGACATACACAAAAAACCTAATAATGATAGCATATATGCGTATGATACTTCACAGTTTGCAAAGCAGCTTTCCGTATGGGAAGTCTTGTCAGCTGTTATTTTTAAGCTGAGGAAACCAAAGTTTAGAGAAAGATAAATGGCTTGTTGAGGGTCATAGAGCCAACAAGTGGCAGAAACCGGAATAGAAGCCAGGTGATGACACAGCTAATTTAGTTGGCCACTGAACACATTGTAAATTATTGTGGTGAATTTTAACAAATTCCTTTTTATGTAATAGTTTAATCCTTTTAAAAATCTGTTTATTTTAGAAATTTAAGAAATATACACATGATGTGTTTGTAAAATCATGCATAATCCTACTATTCAAGATGATCTCTCTGTATCATTTGGAAGTGATGCATACTAGTTTCTGTGCATATGAGACAAATATAATGTCTTGATTTAGACAGCATTGAATCCATCAGCATTTGGTTTTATATCCTACGTTTTTCATTTATATTATTGAGGTTTTTCGTCATTAAACATTCTTTATAAAACCTGATTTTTAATGCCTGCATAATTTCCCCTGGTATGGCTATACCATAAATTATTTAAAATGTGATCTGTCACCTATTGTTGAACATTTTAGTTGTTTACCTTTTGTTGTTTACGAACATCCTTTTAAACATATCTTCAGTGGAATTTCTGATTGTTTTCATAGTGTAGATTCTTACAAGAGCAATTGCGGGCTTAGAAGTTACTAACCAGGATCTTGCCATGTGTTGTATGATTGGTTCCCAGAGAGAGCTTAACAATTTATGCTTGCCATCTGAATGAGCTCTCTTACCGCATCTTTTCCGGCTTTAGGAATTATTATTTTAAATAATTACTTTATTTTTTCCCAATACAATAGTGAAAAACTATATTTTGTTCTTTTAATTTGCATTTGTATGATCATTAGTGATACTGAACATCTGTTAAGAATTATTGGCTAAATTATGTTTTTCATTCATAAACTGTCTTCTATTCATGTCTGATGCCCATTTTTCAAAACTAGGATATATGTTTCTTTTTAGAAAAAACTTACATAGGCCAGACGCAGTGGCTCATACCTGTAATCCTAGAACTTTGGGAGGCCAAGGCAGGCAGATCACGAGGTCAGGAGATTGAGACCATTGTGGCCAACATGGTGAAATACAAAAGTAGCTTGATGTGGTGGCACGTGCCTATAGTCCCAGCTACTCGAGAGGCTGAGACAGGGGAATCTCTTGAACCTGGGAGGCGGAGGTTGCAATAAGCTGAGATCACGCCACTGCACTCCAGCCTGGCAACAGCAAGACTCCGTCTCAAAAAAACAAACAAACAAACAAAAACTTAACATATTAAAAATTTGCATTTTTGCCAATATTTTGTCCTAGCTTTTAATCTGCTTCTTAATTTTTAAGGGTTTTTATGTGCAGTTTAAAAATGTTTTATGTAATGAAAACCATTAACCTCTTCCTTTGTAACTTCTAGTTATTTGATACTTAGAAAGACTTTATACCAAAATCATGAAATACTGACTTTTAAAAATGTTTTTGGGGCTGGGCAAGGTGGCTTACACCTGTAATCCCAGCACTTTGGGAGGCTGAGGCAGGCGGATCATGAGGTCAGGAGATCGAGACCATCCTGGCTAACACAGTGAAACTCCGTCTCTACTAAAAATACAAAAAAAAAATTAACCAGGCGTGGTGGCACATGCCTGTAGTCTCAGCTACTCCCAAGACTGAAGCAAGAGAATCGCTTGAACCCAGGAGGTGGAGGTTGCAGTGAGCCTAGGTCAGGCCACTGCACTCTAGCCTGGGTGACAGAGCAAGGCTCCATCTCAAAAAAAAAAAAGTTTTTGGAGTTTATTTTTTAAGTTTAATTATATGCTTTTCAGAAATATATTTTAGTATAGTTGCAAGTTGCAGCTCTAACTTCAGATAGCCCCCTTATTCTTGTCTATTTCATAATCTTTCCTTTCCTTGTATTTTTAACAGACAATGAATTCTTAAGGTTTCCTTTTGGACTATTATTTCCCTTGCATTGACCTATTGGTTTTTTCACCACTAATATAGTATTTTATTATTCCAGTTTTAGAGTAGGTTCTAATGTCTCATATTGCCTTTTTTAGCTTCCTTAGCTTCACCTCCCAATTTATTTTTTCAGAATAACTATAAAAACATTTTTTATTATACTTTAAATTCTGGGGTACATGTGCAAAACGTGCAGGTTTATTACACAGGTATACACGTGACATAGTGCTTTGCTACATCCATCACCCAGTCATCAGCGTTAGGTATTTCTCCTAATGCTCTCCCTACCCCATCCCCCACCCCTAAAAACATTTTATTAAATTCCTAAATGAATCCCTCTGGAATGCTGATTTGAATTATATTAAATCTATAGAATGGTCTGGGAAGAGCTGACTTCTTCACAATATGCAGTCTCTTCATTCAGGAATAAGAAATATATCTCCATTCACTCGTCTTTTTTAAAGATTCTCTAATTTTCTTCTTATAGTTTCTATTCATTTCTTATTAAGGTTATTCTTGGGTAACTCAAGTGTTTAATTATTCTGTTTCTGAAATCATTGCAAAGTGGCATTTTTAAAAAGAGGGTCTTGATTAGCTAAATTGGGGTTAGACTCTGAGAAAACCCAGCAAAACCTGACAAGCTAGAAGTCATTAGTAATTAAATAATTTCTATCTGAAAAACTAATTGGATTAAATTAACCCATTTTAAGGTATTATTTCTTAGACAAGAAATGTCCAACTTTTATTTCTGTGTCACCATCAGTGACTATTCCTAATAATATACCACTTTCAGTCATTGCATAAACAAAAAATAAATGAAATTCATGCCTATAATAAATTCTTTTTTTTTTTTTGAGATGGAGTTTTGCTCTTGTTGCCCAGGCTGAAGTGCAATGATGAGATCTCGGCTCCCCACAACCTCTGCCTTCCTGGTTTGAGTTCAAGCAATTCTCCTGCCTCCACCTCCCAAGTAGCTGGGATTGCAGGTGCCCACCACTAAGCCTGGCTAATTTTTGTATTTTTAGTAGAGATGGGGTTTTGCCATGTTGGCCAGGCTGGTCTTGCTTGTCTTAGCCTCCCAAAGTGCTGGGTAGGATTACAGGTATCAGCCACTATACCTGGCGTCATTCTTAAATAAATTGCTATTTGTCACTACTAAACAGCACTGTTCTGGACACACTGTCCTCTACTTCTAAAGCCACATTTCAGACCTTAGCCCAGTAAAACTTCTTTTGATTTCCCAAAACATACATTTTTCCATTATAAATGTGAATAGTGTCCTACTTAAGTGTTCACATACATATGAGACTATAAGCAGATATAAATTAATATGCTTGTAGAAAGAGGATATATGATAGAATTTTAGAGTATAAAAAGACCTTAAAAATTAACTAGCCTAAGCCATCTAGTCTTATTGGGATCCATGAATGTATTAAAATTCTTAGTGAGGCTGGGCGCAGTGGCTCACACCTGAAATCCCAGCACTTCGGGAGACTGAAGTGGGTGGATCATTTGAGGTCAGGAGTTCGAGATCCGCCTGGCCAACATGATGAAACCCCATCTCTACTGAAAATACAAAAATTAGCAGATCTTAATGATGGACATCTGTAATCCCAGCTACTCTGGAGGCTGAGGCAGGAGAATTGCTTGAACCCAAGAGGCGGAGGTTGCAGTGAGCTGAGATCATGCCTTTGCACTCCAGCCTGGGCGGTAAGAGTGAAACTCTGTCTCAAAAAAAAAAAAAAAGAATTCTTAGTGAGATGATTACTTGTGTGTGTGTGTATCACATGTGCATTTTTCTGAATGGAGAGTCTATAGCTGAATTTCAAGTGGTTGCCAACTATCTAAGACCCTAAAAAGAATTGAGAGCGACGGAGCTGCCCCAACCTTCTCACTCATCAGATGAAAAGACAGAGGCCCAAGGGACTGAAGAGACACGCCTTTGGGCACACAGCTCTTCAGGGGCAGAGCCAAGGCAGGAAGTTGGGTCTGCTGATCCCCAGCTTTTTCTGAATACCTCTCTGCATACTACATGTGAAGATCATGTCAGAACCCTGCATCCCCAGTGTGCCTGCATGGTGTGAGCTGGGTGTGTTGAACTAGTGTGGAATTTGGGACCAAGACCCCATGTTGAGATTTAGCTCTGGACTCAACAGTTGTGTGACAAGATCTTCAACTCGTATGGGCAAGATCTTCAACTCTGACTCAGTTTTCTCTTCTGTGAAATGGAGCTGCAGGAGTAAGACCGATCTCACAGGCTTTAAAAGAGGATATACTGAGGTGATGTGTGTAGTGCATACATACCCAGGCACTTTGTAAACTGTAAAGTGCTGTGTGGTGTTATTATTTTCATCATGATGCTGGGAGAATTGGGGTAACAGAAGCACAGTGGGAGTGTGTGGCAGCATTAGTTACTTTCAGCTGCCACCTTGCGTACAGGAACATCTCATCCTTCACCAGAGCCAGGCTCCCTTTGCTAATTAGCCTTCTCCCCTGTTTTCCCAGCAAACATGGCCATTAACTTACACATCTCCCAAACACCTGCTGACAGAAGTTCTTTATGATCCTATGCCCAAGGAAAAGAACATGCAACTCTTAGAACTTCATACTAGGTGTTTGGTTTTGTTTTGTTGTGCTGTATAAAAATGTTTTTTCCCAAAAATGGTAATCTGTCACATTTGAAGGATTATGATAAACTATGTTTTTTTTTAAAAAAAAGTTCTTTTTTAAATCTTATATTCAGCAGCACAGCATTTCATTTTATTTATATATATATATATATTTTTTTTTTTTTTGAGACAGGGTCTCACTCTGTTGCCCAGACTGGAATTCAGTGGCATGTTCTTGGCTCACTGCAGCCTCTGCCTCTCAGGCTGATGTGATTTCCTGCTTCATGGGACTACAGGTGTGAGTCCAAAAACCTCAGGGAGGGCTCACCAGTTCCTGTTATTCAGAATCTTGGAAGAGCCACATATCCGGATATTGGAGAGAGTAACATTTATAAAGAGAAATAGTTATACCATTTCTGAGCACCATAATATATAATCACTTACCACTGTTTGCTATAGAGTAAAATTAGGTAAAAGATATTTTTGTCAAAGCCAGGCACAGTGGCGCACGCCTGTAATCCCAGCACTTTGGGAGGCCAAGGTGGGCAGATCACCTGAGATCAGGAGTTCGAGACCAGCCTGACCAACATGGAGAAACCCCATCTTTACTAAAAATACAAAATTAGCCAGGTGCAGTGGCACGTGCCTGTAATCTCAGCTACTCAGAAGGCTGAGGCAGGAGAATTGCTTGAACCTGGGAAGTGGAGATCGCGCCATTGCACTCCAGCCTGGGTGACAAGAGCGAAACTCCATCTCAAAAAAAAAAAAAGAGATATTTTGTCTTTTAGGTAATAACACCTCTTACATTTGGAAAGTGCTGCTCAGTTTCCAAAGCACTTTAAATATATTTATGTATAAATATACATTTTATTTAATCCTCTCAACAGTCCTGTTAAGAAGGAATGATTATCTTCATTTTTAAAATGAACGAATTGAGGTTAACTGGCTGGAGGCCTACACTTGTCAGCCCGGCCTGGACTTGACCCTGCTCTGCCATCCATCCATCTCTCACAGGCTGCAGGGCAGCCTCGCCAGGAAGGCTGCGCCGCTGCAGGGGAACTCAGGGAACCCTGCTCCTACAACAAACAATTGTACTCATTTTTATTTTTTTGAAAGAAAAAGGGATTGTTTTTACCTTTGTGATTTTATTAGCCTATATTTGGGATAGAGGAAAATGTAGAGGAGTATTCAGAGATGGAGTGAAAAAGGGGAAAAGCAGTAAGCCAAATATTAGGTGATGAGAGGAAGTCAGGCATGGCAGAAAGCAAGGAGGAGTTGCCCATGGGAAAACAGTTTGCTCATGGGCAACTGTATAGGAAGGATAGGAAACCGAGGGAAGAGAGAAAGGAGCACAGTGACAGACCCTAACCCTGCTGCAGCCACACACTCCAGGGAGAGGTCCACATTGGAAGATGTATATGATCTTCCGGGAGACAGTTCTAGCCAACTTAAGAACCAACCAGCGCCATCCCAGGTGTCTCCATTACAGGGTATCTCCAGGCTATCCAGCTTGCTCTCTGTCTACCACATTCAGGAAGCAACTGGATCCCAGTGGAGCTGGAGAGTTAGAGCTCTCTCCCTCACTAGACTCTGGGATTTGGAAGTAGTCTGTTGCTGATCTGAGCCCTAGTATTCAAACCCTGTAGCCAAAGAGAAACCTTGGTATTGAGAAATAATTACAGCTCTCTGAATCACATGTGCAACCGCATTCTGAAGGGGGCAGTCTGTCTGTCCATCTGGCCCCTTTCTGCTCAGGTCTCTTGGGCATCTGGGGAGCTCACATACCCATGGAGAGCCTAGACCTATAAGCAGCCTGCCCTGTACTTAGGAATTAACTCTTCACATGGCTGTACTCCTGTTTCTCATCTGTTCTTCTCATTTAACAACTTTCCCACCTTAGTCATTCTGTCCGCTCCTGATCCTAAGCACCACTGCTGCCCAGAAGTTCCAAAGATGCAAACATGAACAGACACATGTGCGTGCCCACATGCACACGCACGCACGCAGACACACACCCGCCCTTTTCAATTTAGGTCTCCCTTGGATGCTGACCCAAGTCTGAAATCTGTTCTTTGTTTTGCCATCTTCACTAGGATATACATTATGGCTTTCCTTTTGATGGAAAAAGTCCACCGTTTCTCAGCCCATGTTTTGTGCTCCTCTCTTCCCCTCCCCTCCTGCCTGCAGGCTTCATCCCTCCCCTCAGCGGTGGTGCAGCTGGATCCTGCCCCATGGGAAGTTTCCTTGTCTTGGGAATAGGGTTGCCACTTCTAGAAAACAAACAAACAAAAAAGGACAATTGAATTTCAGATGAACAACAAATAACTCTTTAGTATATGTGTATGTTAGTATAAGTTGTTCATCTGAAATTCAAATTTAACCGGGTGTTCTATGTTTTATCTGGCAGCCCTCCTTGGGGGCCAGGTCAGGCAACTCAGTGTCCTCTCAAGAAGAGGTCTTAAGATGGTCCCAGCCCTGAGCTAAAAGTGGCTTTTGCCGTTGCAACTGGCGCATCCCATAGTGAGCTCCTAGCTGCTTTTAGAAACCTGGTTACTTCTAAGAAGTAAGCAGATTCCAACTGGATGTGTCAGTCCAATCCAGGCATCTGAAGCCCAACACCGACCAGACCAGATCCCTGACAAGTGTCCCTACCTGCATAAGCTCATTATCAGCATCGGAATGTCATTTTATGTTCTCTCTGCCAGGATTTCCTCCAACTTTGCAAATAAGGGCCAAAAACATCACAGATAACTCAAACAATTTGCCAGCCTTGTCTCTCCTCAACAGGATTACTGGTTGCAAAATAAATGAAATCAGTGTTGTTTACAACTCATCATCTAAAATTATTATTCATTTTGGGCAAATGGCTGTTTGTAAAGCTAGTCTGCCATATTTTGAGTCATTATCTCTCATTTCTTTCAGAAATTAAAGCTGACTTTGAGTTTTCCAATGAAAACAAATTGGAGGCCTTTCTGATTGTTTTGTCTTGCGTGTACAATCTTCCAGTGACGGAGGCCTCCTTCGTCGCTAACGTCTGAGTAGCAGCTGAAGAGGTGCAGCTCTTTCTGTTCTTCTCTTTTTAAAATCTCTCTCTGCTCTGTCCAACTTTTAAAACAGAAACTTGATACTTTTCAATAAGCGATGAATTTCTTTTTTTCATCTTCATTTATTCTCATCATCAAGTCAGTTACTAAGTGCACAGGTATTTGAGACAGCCCCTGTATGCAGGAGTTTATGTCCTGGAAAGGCAAAATCTTTATAAATTTGCCTTTGCTGAGACCACACACATAGACTTCCGTGCAATACTCTCTGCCTCCTTAAGGAAGACGGGACAGGTAATCATTAAACAATCTAGACATAGAAATGGCCTTCTTCCTGTTCTAGCCACTCCTAAATCACTGCACTCATCAACATTTACCAGGGAACATTTAAGAATATTCACTTTGGGTGATGCACATAACATTTTTTTTAAGTTGTTAAATTAAACTTTTTTTTAAGTTTTCTCTAAGTTGTTGAGTTGTTAAGATCTGAAAAAAAAAAAAAAAAACCTGATTCTGCTTTTTACTGGAATAAAAATATGGCTTGTCATAAGTTTAATAACATATTTATATATTCTTAATGTTATGGAAGAATAAATACAATCCCTTGCAGTATAGTTTTGTTTCATGCAAAGATTTAAGCTCTTTCCTGATATTTTAAATATTTTGTATCATATTCCCTTTTTCTCGTGTTTCCCTGACTTGTTCTGTTACTTAAGAGGGTAGATACTAAAAAGTGCATTTGCTTCTATTTAAATAAGAGTCACGGGGTTTACTGGGAGCCCCTCCTCCAAAAATTAAATTGTGAAGGACTGGAATTGAAATCACCTGCAGCTGTGCCTTTCCCTCCTCACTTGATGTTGGAGGGAACTAGTTGATCCACAAGTCCAGTCTTGAGTTTTTACAGAATAGAAGATATGAATCTCTTTAACCTGGAGGGAAAGATAAGAATGCATCTCCTTCCTGTCTTCCTTCGCTTCTCTTGCCTTAGTCTCATCCTAGTTCTGATTTATAAGCGTCAATTTCAGTTTTCCTTACATGAACCTGATCATGTACTCTCTTATGAGGATAAAAAGAGAATTTAGTTAACTGCCTTCCCTGGATTTTTGAGTTTCTTTCCACTGCCCAGGGTTTAAAGTATCCATCTAGTTTTCCTTAATACACACATGCACAGTACACACTTAAGCTGTGAGCATTTGTCTAGTTATGTTTTGACTTCCGTTGTTTCAACCTTGAAAGTAGAATAGCTACCTTTATCATTAGCCAATTTGTAGCCTTAGGTTGATGTATAGTGTCAGGATATTTTTCTTTGCAAGAATCACTGCAAGGACGGTTGATCCCAAACAATAGAAACAGTTATAACTCATGAAAGTGATTTGTTTTAGAAGTTGGTTGCTTAATTATGTGTAGTGCATCACAAAAAAATGGCAGTACTCACTTAAAAACAGTAAAAGTCGTGCTTTTGAATGTTCTCATCCAATCTTTGAACACAGAGGACCAGAGGTGACAATAAGGTTGGCTGGGGTTGGAATGCTCTTATTAACCATGAAACAGAGAAGA
This sequence comes from Cacajao melanocephalus, assembly GCA_963573385.1. Classification (NCBI taxonomy): domain Eukaryota; kingdom Metazoa; phylum Chordata; class Mammalia; order Primates; family Pitheciidae; genus Cacajao; species Cacajao melanocephalus. Next base: position 21,596 of record CAUYLG010076320.1, read on the forward strand.
AAGCTCAGGATAGAAACTCAAAACCTTGCCCGTAAGTTTGGGCTGCTTTAACTGCCTACACTAATCACTTACAGACCAAGGAATTCAGCTTCATTTAATCTGCCTAGTTCAGGTAAATAGATAAACGTATTAGATAAGATATTTAAAATTACAAAATTTAATGGGAAAAGGCCTTGAAAGGGCCTGGTAGAACATCAGGATGAGAAAGGAAATGTTTATACATCCCTGTTAAGTTGGACAACTTTCCCGTTCTGAAGTACGACACCAAAAGTATTTGCTATTTTGTTTAATTTGGGAGGTAAGGCTAAGACTAAATTTAGAAACTGGCAGAATGTCAGTCTCTCAGGGCTTCTACCATCTGCACTAGGAGGAAGCGGTGTTTTTGTGGAATTGGCCCTGACCTGCTTTATTTCATAGACTATGAATGATGTGACACATGCATAAGGGAGGTTCCCAGGTAAATTTCATTGGGAGAGTACAACATGACCAGTGACTGGTGGGCTCAGCCATAACATCAGGGCTGACAACAGCTATGGCCTTTGTGATGACCTTGTCTTTCTGTTGACAATACAGTTACCCTAGAAACAGTTGTTGAAGGTGGGCTCCTATCCCTGAAGAGCATTGCCTGACAGCTTTTGACACTGAACTTTTTGCAGAGTTTAGCTCTGTCCAGGATTATGAGTAGAATGTCAGAGATGAAAGGCATTTTGAGGGTCTTTGGTTTGGGTTGAGTTCAGCCACTTAAAGATGGTGATATTCAACTGTTTTTCATCTACAAAAATGGCAGCTTCATATGGTTTAACCTAATAGTTACCACTTATTCCAAGTACGTGGCACCAAGGCTCAAAAAGAGTAAGTGATTTTTTTCTTTTCGTATTATGAAAAACATTTCAACAAAAGAAGTGTGGAGGGACTGCTTCTGTGAACTCCCTTATACCTGCCACCCAAATTCAATTATCAAGATATTGCCACACTTTCTTGATCAATCTTTTTTTTCTTTCTTTCTTTTTCTTTCTCTCTCTCTCTCTTTCCTTCCTTTCTTTCTTTTTCCTGAAGTACGTTAAAGCAACTCTTATACGTCAGTTCCCTTCACCCCTTCCTTTTTTATCTATACATATGCAATTCTAAAATATGGATATTTTCTTAGCTAATCACAATGCCATTATCACTGTTAACAAAATTCATAGTAATTGCTTCATCTATAAATACATTGCATCAAAAATGGTTTTCATTGTTGGTTAGGATTGAAACCATTGCACTGGGTGTTACATCTTCAAGTCTTTTTGCGGGGTGCAGGGTATAGACACATGTTTGTTTTGTTTATTCTTTTTTCCTCTAGCTGTTTTTTTTTTTTTTTTTTTTTAGATGGAATTTCACTCTTGTCGCCCAGGCTGGAGTGCAGTAGTGTGATCTCAGCTCACTACAACTTCCGCCTCCGGGGTTCAGGTGATGCTCCTGCCTCAGCCTCCCAAGTAGTTGGAACTACAGGTACGTGCCACCACATCCAGCTAATTTTTTGTATTTTAGTAGAGATGAGATTTTGCCGTGTTGGCCAGGATGGTCTCGATCTCCTGACCTCATGATCCACCCACCTTGGCCTCCCAAAGTGCTGGGATTACAGGCGTGAGCCACTGAGCCCGGCCTCTTGCTGAAGTATGGTTAAAGCAAGTTCCAACCAAACATCATATCAATTTACCTCTATGTACAGAGTATATATTTTTTAAAAAGCAAACTACCCCTCGATCTGGTCTTCTCCTGTCTATGCTCACACCCAGCCAGCAATGCCCTGACTGCTCTGTGTTCTTGCTGCGAATGGGAGAACACTCCCTCCCACCAAGGATGTGGTGCTTGGATTAAACCTTTTAATCTGGAACAGTATACACACTTTTTGCTTTTTAGTACATGCCTTTGACTTGTTGAAAAAACTCGGTCCATTGTCCAGTGTCCATGGGAATGTGTCTCTTCAGCTGTATGACATTATTAGCTTGTACGTGTTCCTAACTGTGGCTTCTCACCTTACTCTCCTGACCCCCGGCCAGTGCCCCATACCACATCCTGCAGCATGAACCTGCTGACATGTTCACTCAGATGGTCAGGATCACTCCATAACTGGACTCTTATTAGTTAAACATCAGCATGTGTATATGTATATTTTTATCATGTTTTTATAACTTTAAAATAATGTCAACTTAGATTGAGCTAAACTGTAAAACTGAAGTTTCCGATAACATACATAATATTTTCTTCAGTTGCAAGAACAAATTGAAGGCTGCAGCCACAATACGCAGTGTCATGCAGAGCACCTGCCCTGGCCCGGCATTTGACATTATCACTTTTAGGTATCACAGCCATCCGGTGAATTATCAGGACCATTTTACTGATGAGGAAATTGAGTTTAAGGGGAATTAGATAACCTACTTACGGCTCTCTGTGTCCAAGCCCAGTGCTCCGGTACAAAATAAGATCTGGAAAACTTAACTACTGGGTCTTTGTTGCAGTCATCCTTCATTCATTCATTCTTGCTGTATTCCAGCCACTGTGCTTGACTTTGGTGACTATCATTTCTCTTTTGATTTGAGATCATTTTAAAGCATATATATTGTAATCTTTTTGCAATTGCTGGTGTAGAGGGGTAGAACTAGCCTCTATCTCATGGCTTCTTATATCATATTAGGTATTTGCTCTAGGTTCTGGTAGGGGGAGCTAAACCATGGCCTGTCCAAATCCATCTTGATTGGTTGGTTGATTTTTCAACACATTCCTCTCACTAAATATTCCCTTCCTTTTGAGGGTGGAGCCACAATGTTCACACCCATGGAAATCTCTGATAGAGTGCTCTAGCCTGGAGGACTTTTAAATGCCGTTGTAAAGCCTGGGAAGAGGGTAGTGTATCTTGAAATCCATGTAGGATCTTTGTACCAGCTGGGCTTCATTTCAGAATCTACTGCTGTCATTACAAAATAGCTGTTTTCTCTTTAATCTTTGTGCCACATTGCAGCAATTTTCATCAAAAATATATTAAGCCCCTGCTGTAAATTGGCCCCACACACCCTTGTCAGACATGTGAAGTGTAAAATATCTTCTTTTTTCAAAGTTTCTTCTCTCTTTAAAGCGCTAGTAGATATCAGTAGTTCATAAAGCCTCATAATAGTCATCATATCTGTAAGCCAGAGATTATAATGCATAACAAATCTGATTCAATATCAGAGACAGACCTTACCCTTTGTTTATTAAAAAAAGATTACAGAAAAGGCATTCTAGAAGAAAAAACATGAAGCCCCCACATTTTCATGTCTGATGAAATCTGACCTCAAATTGTCTCCCCAAGAGAAACTAGTTTTCCAACCTCAAGAAAGAGATTCACATGTGCTACCCAAATGCCCGCAATTATTGCATACCTGTGCTAAAGAAGATACGGTCACACTTACAGTGGGGTAAATGGGAAAATCTGTCTGTGAGAGACAGAAAGAGAGAATGCGTGTATTTGCATGTGCATTTGTGTGCATATACATGCGTGGTTACACACCACCCTCTCCTAGAGTAATTTAGGATCCTTCAGAAGGGTTTTACATCTCAGCAACAATAGGGTACTGCCACATGTTGCAAGTGGGGTCAGCTGGAAGCCTCATTCAGGGGGTCGGCTAAAAAGAAGACAGAAGCTTGTTTCCTGCTTGCAGCTTTCAAGACACTGCATCTCTGTGGTAGGGAGATTTGTCAAGCTGATGCCAAGAATGTCTGCCTGTGTTAGGGAGAAAAGAATGGAGTCAGTTCCTTACCAGAAACTGTGACTTTTTGAAAATGTCTTCCACTCCCGTAAAAGAACACAAGAACTGTGGTGCCTGAAACATTCCCCAGAAGCTCCTATAACAAAATGGATTTGATAATTTAACAAGAAATTGCCTCAGAATTTTAAACCATTCTAATTTCACCCTTAACACTCAGTAAAATGCATTGAAAAACATTTCGTGTGTAATATGCATGGCACATAAAACATGACCCACTCGATTGAATTCAAATTTAGTTGACATCCTTACACTTTTGTTTTTAAAAAACAACAGCCCAAAGTCTACACTTTAAGGGACTTCTAAAGTTATTTGCTTGTTTTCCTCTTCCATAAAATGTCTGTGAAATTCAACATTATGTTAGGTTATTGTTGAGTTATTCTTTTTTGTATTACAATTATTAATGAAATTTCAAGTTAGACAGTTTTTCAGCCTTTCCTGAATTTCAGGATGAGTTATTGACATGCTGACAGGTATGATGCAAATCTTCCATCACTTCAGCTGTGCCTTCTCACCGAACTCTGCGGCTGCCCTTTCTGAGCCCTGGGGAAGAAGCAATATAGCTCCAGTCTCAGTCACTGTCTATGCAGAGATGACTATATTGATAAGGCACAGTAATTTTTTTTTCCTCGAAAACTTTAGCTATTTGAGAGTTACTAGGTGTCATTGCCACCAATCCTTACCTTCTTTCAGAAAAGAAGCCTTCGAGGCAGGCAACCTCTTGGCACTTAACCCTAGTCTATTAAGCAGTACGAAGACAGAAACCATCTTGGCCAGCTCCACAGAGGAGCAAAGGCTGTTGGCAGTGTCATCTGCAAAAACCAAAACCAGATGTGCTCTTCCAGCATGGAACACAGATTTGTCACCTCAAGCTACATTTTAGCCACAACACAGGGAGCAGAGAGATTGGCATTTTTCCAGTACGAAATCATTTTGAAAACTGGACAAGAGCTCTATAGACCAAGTGAAAGCCCAAATTTGCAGGCCACCTCAGTAAGTCATAGGAGTTCACATTCTAGAGCGTAGGAATTGCTAAGGTGGAAATGGAAGTGGTTAGGAATAGCAGTGTGCTTAAGCAAAGCCTGGGAGTTGATATAGAGGCAGGACCAGGACCAGGATGAGGCCAGTAAGGTACCTGGTGTCCAGGCACAGTCAGATTGGGAGTGAGGATGATCCTCCTGGAACACCAGGCACCCCACTGATGGCCTGGATTGATTTTGCTGATCAAATCAGCTGACTAGATGTCTGCCTCCCTCCTCACCTTTCTGCATGTGTCCTTACTGGGGCAGCATGCCAAGTCATGGAGAAGGAGAGCCTTCCCAGATAAAGCATTGTTCTTTGACCAAAGGTGTGTGATGACTTTGTCTGTTATCTGGCATTCTAAGAGAATATGGTGTTCTGGTTCATCTTATTGAAGTAACTAGAATACTGAACATGAATATTATAAATTTTCAAGCAAAATACATGATATTAAAACAAAGTAAGTACAATGTAATCTTCTTTTGATAATGATTTATAAGTTGCTTCAAGACCATAACAAGGCCAGGGGATCGCAGCCATGAATGTGGAATATGCACGTAGGACTGTTCCTTAGGTACACAAGTACTTCCTGACAATGAGTTCTGGCTAATGGTAAAAGGTGAATAGCCAAGGTGTACAGTGCTGTTTGTTTTTTCTTCTTTTCCCTTCTAATTAGAAAGTAATGTATTCTCAGTGTACGCCCATAATAATATTCTCCTAGGGCTGTGCCTCACCATTGAACACCATTGGAATACTCAAATGACTACCTATAGATGTTTGCTGATCTAACAGGAGTCACAGAAGAATGTGTTTAATACCCTCTAAAGCTAAACATCTGCATTTTTGGACTCAGATAGTGTATAAGTTGGGTTTTTTGGTAGAAAGCAGTGGAAATAAACTCAGGTGAACCTAAGCAAAGCTGTTAGGCAGCCCACAGATTTCAGAATACTGCAGAACCAGGCTTGGAAAAGCCACAGGAATAAAGAAAACTCCAGGGTTCTTTAGGCAGGAAGTTGTATTTAGGCTTTTAAGATGCCACCATCAAAATAAGTCAATTCCAGCTGTTTTCCATCTTTGCATCCATCTGCTTGAGATTCAAAGACTTGGGAGAAACTGTCCATTTGGCCAGTGGGTCATGTGCACACATCTTGGTGATTGAAGAACTAGGCACCTTGCCTGGCAGTTCCACAAAGTCAATGGAGATAGCTCCCCAGAGGACTCAGGAATGTTGTTACTAACAGAGGGAAGGTGCATGCTAGCACTAATAAACATCCTATATGGTGAGTTCCCACAGCCACACTGAGTGTTCAGGTCTCTGATGTAAGCAGGTTGGGTTGATGCTCTTTCCCATGAACCTGTAACTCTAAATTTAAGGTAGATGCGCTGGAGGGTGGGCTAGCTCAAAAGCATAGCACAGTAGGTAGCTCTAATATGAATAAATGTGTTTTATTTATTTGGATAAGAATAGATCTACCAGAGAGGTAATGCCCACCCATCCTCATTAACCATTAACATTCTTTTTTTTTTTGAGATGGAGTATCACTCTTGTTGCCCAGGCTGGAGTGCAATGGCGAGATCTCGGCTCACTGGAACCTCCGCCTCCCGGGTTCAAATGATTCTCCTGTCTCAGCCTCCCCAGTAGTTGGGATTACAGGCAGATGCTACCATGCCTGGCTAATTTTGTATTTTTAGTACAGATGGGGTTTCTCCATGTTGGTCAGGCTGGTCTTGAACTCCTGACCTCAGGTGATCTGCCTGCCTTGGCCTCCCAAAGTGCTGGGATTACAGGTGTGAGCCACTTAGCATTCTTAAGGAAAACCGGTTCTACCAGAACTAGAATTCTGCCATCGAATGCAATGTTCATAATGTTAATAACTTCTAAAAATCATGTAACAAAGAGAAAAAGAAGGGCTTTTGGCTTAGTTCCACACTTAATACATTCCATTGGTTTTGTTGCTATCTGGGTAGCTTATAAGCAGCAAGTGTGTAACATTTTTAATGCTGTATATCTGAAAATACAGACTGGAACAGACTAGCTGTGTAATCATGGTTAATTCACTTTGTTTAATTGTGAGATATATTATTATGGAATGTTTGTAACTCATATCCTTATGAGGATCATAAATTAATATCAAACAAAATTTTTATCCTAAATATTTTTAAACTAAGTTGATATTAAGACGTCAGCTTAAACCTCTGTTGCAAAACCATCTACATTGTTTTAAATACGCTATTTGTAAAGGATATTGTTTGCTCATTGTTACTGGAGGAAGTAGGGTAGATGACTTCTCAGATCTCTTAGATTTCATCTACTATGAGTCTAAGTCTCATACCTTTTGTGTGACAGTAACAGTGTTTCCATTTTGCTCACCATATATCCATAAGCAGAATTGCATGCTTGGAATCCAGCACAGTGCCTGAATCTTAGCAAGTACTCAATAAATGTTAATTGAGTTAAATTGATTTGTTCAGTGCAACAAAAATGTGTGTAGCACTGTCTGCATTAGTATTTCTCTAGCCTACAACATGCATCTGCCCAGATACTCAAAGGCTCTAAGTTCAAACAGAGATCCCACTATATCCAGCACCATTAGCAGATGGAGCCTCCATCATTACCAGGTCCACCCGTCTGCAGTGGGCTGCTCTGGGAAGGAACACATTCATCTACAATAACAATGCCAGGAGCTGGCTGCTAAACAATAGCTTATGTTGGTAAGGAAGCAATACAGAACAACTGGCTAGAATACAATGGGCTGGAAATACTGTAGAATATGCTCAGGGCTCTGGAAAAACATTGGTTTTGGAATAATCTGCTTTGTGACCAAATAGCTCAATGGTTAACTTTCAGGAGGGACAATTCCCCTGTATTATGAGTAAGGCTACCTTGACTACCATCTTGAAAAGGTAAATAAATTCACTGAAGGGAATTCTTACTACATTATGAAACTTATATACTTTAGAGGAAATATATTTATAACTTTATAAATCCATCCGTGACAGTTTATTTAAATAATGGGTGCCTTTTTTTTTTTTTTTTTTTTTGGAGATGGAGTCTCGCTCTGTCTCCCAGGCTGGAATGCAGTGGCGTGATCTCAAGTCACTGCAACCTTCGCCTCCCGGATTCAAGCAATTCCCCTGCTTCAGCCTCCGGAGAGTAGCTGGGATTACAGGCGTGTGCCACCATGCCTGGCTGATTTTTGTATTTTTAGTAGAGATGAGCTTTCACCATGTTGGCCAGACTGGTCTCAAACTCCTGGCCTCAAGCGATCCATCCGCCTCAGCCTCTCAAAGTGCTGGGATTACAGGCATGAGCCACCGTGCCCAGCTGCCTTATTTTCTTTTAAGGATAATGGATGAGAATATACTTCATATATTTTGAAGATTTATATAAGGGTAAGGTTCCATTTTTATAAAACTTTTAAAATTCAGTACATATTCAGAGTTTAAAAGATATTTAAACAAAACATCTATCTAAGTATCTTTAAGCCTAATTTAATAATATATCGGTTTAATTTTCTCTTCTTTTTTTGGAGATAGAGTCACTCTGTCACCCAGGCTGGAGTGCAGTAGTGCTATCTCAGCTCACTGCAACTTCCGCCTCCCAGGTTCAAGTGATTCTCCTGCCTCAGCCTCCCGAGTAGTTGGGACTACCGGCTCACGTTGCCACACTTGGCTAATTTTTTGTATTTTTAGTAGACACAGGGTTTCACCATGTTGCCCAGACTGGTCTCTTACCTCCTGAGCTCAGGTAATCTGCCCACATTGGCCTCCCAAAGTGCTAGGATTACAGGTGTGAGCCACTGTGCCCAGCCCGGTTTCATTTTCTATTCAGAAATTCTGTTCATTGCTAATCTGGTCTCTTTAAATGATATTATCTCCTCTGCAAAACTCCCAGAACAAAAAGAGGACACTGTAAAAATTTTCAGGTTTCTGTATGTTTCTGTGGGAATTTAGTCAAGAGCTGGTTGGCCAAGGAGATTTTAATATAAAGTTACTCAGGTCAGTACAGCATTATTCACAATAGCCAAAAGGTGGCAACAATCCAAATGTCCATCAATAGATGAGTGGATAATCAAAATGTGGTATGCACATATGATGGAGTTTTATTCAGGCTTCAAAAGATAATGAAATTTGGGTACATGCTACAACATGGATGAAACCTTGAAGACATTATGGTAAGTAAAATAAGCCAGACACAAAAAAACAAATATTACACAATTCCATATATGTAAGATACCTGAAATGGTAAATTCATAAGACAGAAAGTAGAAGAGAGGTTATCAGGGGCAGGCAGGGAAAGGTGATGGAAAGTTATTGTTTAATGGATACAATTGCTATTTGGAGTGATGAAAAATTCCCTGAAATGGATAGTGGTGATGTAGTACAACCTCATGAATGTACTAATGCCACAGAATTGTACACTTAAAAATGGTTAGACTAGTACATATGTTATGTATGTTTTCTACAATGAAAAACAGTGGTTTGTTCTGTACATAAAGCAAAAAAAGAAAGATTACTCGGAAAATTTTTTAAATTGTCAAGGGGTATATATATATATATATATATATAAAGAAAATTTAAGTGGAAAACTGCAATAATTCAGGCACTTTTAACTAACAATTCTCACAGGACCCAAGATGAACAAATTTCTCTGAGGATGGTGTTCTCATGTCTGGGGCAGACAGCTTGGGAGAAACAGGTAGGGATCATTGAGGAGGGAAGGGATCACTCACCTAGCCCGTGAGATGCGTCAACCCCACTCTAGTGACCAACAGAGAGAGATTCCATCCACAACTGGAATGAGGCAGAGGAGGAGTGCAGAGAAATGGGAATATATATGTAGTCCCAGTACTACATCCTTAGAGTTTTCTTTATCATTATTGCTTTGTGTGAGTTGCATTCATTGAGTACATATTTTAGGGCAGATCTCCCATTAAGCTTTTTCTAATTCTCACCACAGCCCTGAGAAGTTAGTATTGTGATTGCCCTGGTTTTACCCATGAAGAAACTGAGATTTAGAGCTCACATAACTTTCCTGAGGTCACCCAGGCATGAGATGGTGGAGTCAGGGTCCACAGGCCCAGACTCCCTCTAACACCACCTGCTGTACCCCGAAGGAGGCTGCTTCCTCTTCCTTCTTGAAACTCTCCATGTCTCAGCACCCAGGGCGTTCCTCGTTATCTTCCTGCCGCTCGGGCCACTTGTTCTTGGTCTTCCTCAGTGACCTCTCTTCCTCCATCTACCTTTTTCAGTAAGCCTTACATGAAATGGTGAGCTCACCTGAGGCCTACCTGCGGTTTCCTCTTCTTCCCAGGCTCTGCTTTCTCCCTCATCTGCTAACGTGTGTCTCGTCTTCACCTGGAGACCCGTGACTTCTAGGTCTGCCTCTTACCCCAACTCCTCTACCTCAGTCCAGATATGGGTGGAATCACTCGCTGTTGGTCTCTCTAATATGTACTCAATGAATGCAACTCACACAAAGCAATAATGATAAAGAAACTCTAAGGATGTAGTACTGGAAATACATATACATTCCCATTCCTCCCCATTCCTCCTCTGCCTCATTCCAGATGTGGATGGAATCACTCTCTATTGGTCACTAGAGAGGGGCTGACGCATCTCACAGGCTAGGTGAGTGATCCCTTCCCTCCTCAATGATTTCTACCTGTTTCTCCCAAGCTGTCTGCCCCAGAGATGAGAACACTCAGAGAAATTTGTTGGTTCTGGGTCCTGAGAGAGTTGTTAATGAAGAGTGTCTGATTAATTGCAGTTTTCCGTTTGAGCTTCAAAACAAGGTCTGAATGTCCTACATTCCAACAGTCAGCTAGACTTCTCCTGGGATTATTACCCTGGCACCTTAGGCTCAGCATATTCAAAATCTAGTTGGTAACTTCACAAGCTTCTCAGTCACCCAAGATCAGTCACCTTCGACCCTCTTGTCCAAGTCCCTCCACACCTGCTGCACCACCCTTCTCTTTTCTGAATTTGCCAACATTGCCCTAGTTGAGGTTGAAAAAAAAAACAACCTTTGAATTAAATGTCTAACTGTTCTCTCTGATCTTCAGTACTTTCTCTGTTCCAAGACATGGTCAAAAACAAATTATATATCACTTTTTTGGTCAGAAGACTTTGGTGGCTCCCCAGTACTTACAAACTAATAATTTTTAAAACTGCTTACATGACATTAAAAACGCTGCAGTGCCCCAAGCCAGGCCTCCCCCCGCCATGCCTTCACATCCGCCTGGCCAAAACACTGGGCTGCTGGCAGCTCCTACACACGGACTCGACCCGCTCTATGCTCCTCTTAGCTCATGAGGATCCCTCTTTCTAGACTCTGCTTTCTAGACTCTGCTTCCCCTCTACCCACCCCTCCTGTGAAATACTACTCTTCTTCCAGACTCACCTCCAACACTCTTTGTGAAGACTTCTTAGGTCCAGACTATCCCACCCCAACCCCTGATCAATTCTAATCCTCCCAATGTTTCTATAGTATACTGTGAGTTCCTCTCTTAAGATGCTTGACACATTTTGCCTGTGTTATTATCAGCAGTGTGATTAAATCTCCCTTAAGGAAAAAACCGTATTTCATAGCATTTTGTCTACCCTATGACACCTAGTCTACTGCCTTTCATGTGGTAGGCATCCAGCAAATAAAATGAATTGGCCTGTACTTAAAAAGATTGTATTTGATGATCTCTAAGGCTACTCTAGCATTAAAAGGCCCTGGTTATATGAAATAAACCTAAGTCAAGACTGTCTGCATCAGTAAAAATTAAATACAGCTGCAAATAACAGAGGTTTTCTTTCTTCCTCTTCTTCCCCCCGGCAGTGGTTTAAACAGCAGAGTTTATTTTTCTTTCGCAAAGAAAGTGGTCCAGGGCTACTCTGGCAGCTCCACAAAGTCATCAGGAGCTCAAGCTCACTCTCTACTCTGCCATCCCCAGGTTGTGACCCTCATGGTCTATCAGTGGCTTCTAGAGCTCCAGCTATCACATAGGAATTCCAGGCAGAACTTCTGTTCTAGGAACAGAAGAAGGAGACATGTCCTCTTTGACAGAAGTTTCCAAGAAAACCTATTCAAAATTTCACTACATCTCATAGGCCAAAAAGTTTCTTGACCATCCCTATCTGCAAGAGAAGTTAAAGATTATAGTCTTTTAGCTTGCTGGCAATGGGCCCAGCTAAAAATAGGGAAAATGGGTACTTGGTAGGCACCAGCAGTCTTAGCCACATTCTTATTGGTAACTTTAAAAATGGGAGGATTTTATTCCATCAGATGCGAGGTCCTCTTCAGGATATATTGGGAAAGAGATTGCAGACAGGAGCAAAGAACTGGAGATAGGATGTGACATATCTTTCTCTTGGTAGCTAAGATTAGAAATCAGGAAATAATCATGAAAAAACATCTAGCAAACCAACTGATTCTAGTTTCTATTCAATTAGAAGAAATGCCACCTTGAAGAGACAGAAATGGGAGGGAGTGCAGAAGGCTCCGTTTGACAAGCTCCCTGTTGCCACCACAGGTTGCAAAGGAAGCCAGGACAGAAGGTGGCTGTACAGGAAAATTAGCAGTCTGCTAGGATTTCTCACTGAGTTTTCAATGTCATATCGAAAAGAAATGGGAAACATTTTAAGATCATTTATTCTCAGCACAGAAATAAAGGTGCTTCTTGAAGTTGAATTGGACTCTGGTGCCTCATCTTCAGGACTGTCCTCATTAACTTGTTGAGATCTTTTACATGTCACTTAGCATAGAATCTCACCAAATAATGCTTCATTCTACACCTTTTAAAACCCACTGGCTTCCAAAAGTGTAACAAGAATAGATGGCAAAAGCCCTAAAGTAGAGAGTTAAGTACAAAGCTTTGAATTGGCATGGTTAATAAAAAATTAAGGATTGCTATGAGACACTTCAGGCAAAGCTAAACAAACTAGGGGATTGGGTAGTGTGAAAGCAGATGAAATTTAATTTGGCTAAGTGTCAAATAATGCACTTTGGGAAAAATAATCTAAACTTCTCATAATCTCTGATAGGCTCTGAACTCATAGTAAAATAATTTAAGAGTCATGGTTGATAACTTGGGGAAAATATCTGTCTGCTGTGCAGCAGCAATTTAAAAAGCCAATAGGATGTTTGGGGGTTAAAAAAAATAATAATATAGAAAATTTAAGATAACATATAAAACATTAGTGCTATTCTGTGTCCAGTTTGAGTTATCATAGGAGATATTAAATCCCTGAATAGGGACTTGAAAATAGTTTAGAAAAGTAGTGAGACTTGGGATTTATATAAGCTTTACTGACTTGGAAAATAACATTTTTGAAGAAGGAAAAGGAGGTGTGATACAGAGAACAGGAATAATAATTTAGAAAGGGCTACTTCCTCCTTGCTTCTAGTGTCCCATGGTATGAAAAGGCAACATTTAGTGAATTCAACAAAAAAGAATATTAAACAAAGATATAAGATGGTCTTTAACCAGTGTTCCTTAGTTGTAGATTTCCCTGTTCCAGGACGGGACCTGTATTTGATTAAGGAGCAAAGAACTACATTAACATTTATGTCTGTTCAGCTGAGAATGAGTAAGTGAAGTGTAAGGAAATCCCCTGTGGGACGCTGGACATGGTGGTGCTGCAGAACGAGGAAGGTTCAGTGGAGTGCCACTCACAGCTGGGAAGGGAAAACTGAACAAAAAGGCTCAGTGGCAAATGCAACTGAGGCATGTTCAATTTTTCTATTATATACAGAATATTTATTTTTCCTCCAGGTGTACTCTCATGATTCAGCGTCTCCCACAACAGCAATTGGCAGGGGTGCGTCTGTGAGGCACGGGATGGTGTAGGCTCTGACAAGGGATGTCCCCGGGTGGAGTGAGCAGGAGTGGTAAGCGAGGCTAGAAAGAAACACGTTTCCCTTGGTCAATATATCGTGCTGTCTTTCTGCAGTGGAAACTGTACCAGCATTAACCTGGCCCTTGACCCCACTTTAACCTCACCTCCTGAAACACATAATCCCAGGTTATCCATTTTCCAAATATAAGTAACTACTGAGTCGTGCTTCCTGCTGTGAGCACAACCTGCCCAGTGACGGCAACACTGTTGTATTGACAGATATGTCTGTTACCAGCTGACACCTTGGAGAACTGATTGATTGGCTCAAACAAAAATCTAGAGATTTATTTGAAGGGCCAGATAGGTCCTTCACAGCATTTTCTCAGTTCAAGATGTCACCTCTGCCTTACGCACAGGAAGCTAAAGAGCAACCACACTTTTACAGGTATTTAGCCAACAGAAAACAACCCAATTTCCACTTAGTCCCTGTGAAATTAGCATCTGGGCTGAGATTTACTGGCCACTCTTCTTAAGCCATGTGTCAGCTAAAATGATGCCTGAAATCAATCCCAATACTGTGAGACTCCCCTTTTCCCCCCTCGTGGTTTCTCACATCCGGAGGCACATGAGCACTCACACCCCTTGTCTTAGTCGGCTTGAGCTGCCATAACAAAGTCCCACAGCCTGAGTGGCTTAAACAACAGACGTTTATTTCCTCACAGTTCTGGAGGCTGGAAGGCCAAGGTGAAGCTGTCGGCCAGGTTGGTTTCTGCTGAAGGCCTCTGCTTGGTTTTCAGATGACCATATTCTTCCAGTCTTACATGGTCACCCTTCTATATGTGTCCAAATTTCCTTTTCTTAGACGAAACCCAGCCGCACTGGATCAGTGCCGACCCTAATGACCTCACTTAGTCACCTTTTTAAAGGCCCTGTCTCCAAATACAGTCACATTCTGAGATACTGGGGGTTAGGACTTCAACATATGAATTCTGGTGGGGGACACAATTCAGTTCATAATACCCCCGCCTTACCATCATGAACTTAAAATTCAAGATTTCATTACTTCCCCTAGACCATGTGGCAGGCCACTATTAAATTGTCATCAGAATTCCCAGGCTCCCGTCTCTGTGTATGAGAAGCTTGCACACCACAAGCTGCCTCCTGCTCACTTGCCAATCAAGGACTTTTCTTAAAACACAGAGTAGCTCTATGACCCAAAACCCTCAGTAGCATTTTAAATTCAAGAAATCCATTTGTTTTATCAAACAAAAAAAAAAAAAAAAAACGAGTGCGGAGATATGTGAATGAAGGGACAGATCTCTCCATGCAGTGCCCCAGGCGCTGGGGAGCCATATTGTTCATGCTGGGTGATATTTTTCCAAACAATACTCTACCGTGCAGCACCAGCCGAGCAACAGCCCAGCAACCACACGCAACCTGTTCCTGCCAGTGGGGATCACCACATTCCGCACAAAAATAAAGAGCTGTGTTTACTGCCCAATGCACTCATCAGGAACACTCTGATCCCAGAGCAAGCATAGGGAACCATTATATTCCTCCTTCACAGCCCTTCCCCTTCCAGGGGAATTAGGAATACAGCTCTGCTGTCATTTTATTTTCTGCCCAGAGTCCTACGAAAGTGAACGCAGATGGTTAATATTTTAAACATGTAAACAGCAAAACCCTATCCATGTCCTTGGTTTTGGTGTCAGGATCCAGCACTGTGTGGGAGGACCCAGAAGCTGAGGGACAGACGGTGGTTCACACAGTGGGCACCCAGGAGGCATGTGGCCGGCTGGCTGCCAAGAATCCAGGTATCGGCCCTGGCCTCATGAGTGTTTGTGTCCAAGCCAGCCTTCTTCTTCTGTATAAATGTAAGGGGTACGAGTGTAATTTCATTATACGGCTCTGTTGTGTGATGATGAAATCTGGGCTCTTAACGTATACGTCACCCGAGTAACGTATGTACATAGTACCATTCAGAGATTTCTCATCACCTCCCCTTCTTCCAGCCTCTCACCCTTCCGAGCCTCCAGTGTCTATCACTCCACACTCCATGTCCATGTGGACACATTAGCTCCCACTTGTGAGAACCAAGCTAGTCTTCTAAACCAGGATCTTTCCCTGGTAGCAACAAAGAAATGAAGCAAGACAGCCCCCCACTCTCCAAGTTGGAAGCCCCCAGTGATCGGAGGTGAGGGCAGGGGCTACAGACTTGGCCAAGGCACAGCCCACAGCAAAGGCTCAAAGGACTGGGTACCCTTCCAGTTTCATTGGTCCTTCAGAAGAATGGAGAGAACAGCACATTGGGTGACTAAGTGGGAAGAGATGAGAATTGTATTAAAAGTAGTACAAATGTTTCTTTTTAAGAAAGGGAAGGAGAGCCTTGAGAAAGGAGACCCACACATGCATACAAGAAAACATCAGGCCAGGGGCAGTGGCTCACGCTTGTAATCCCAGCACTTTGGGAGGCTAAGGCGGACGGATCACGAGGTCAGGAGTTCAAGACCAGCCTGACCAATACGGTGAAACCCCCATCTGTACTAAAAATACAAAAATTAGCTGTATTTTTGTATACAAAAATGCAAAAATTACAGACACGTGCCTGTAATCCCAGCTACTCGGGAGGCTGAGGCAGGAGAGTCACTTGAACCTGAGAGGCTCGGAGACGACAGTGAGCCAAGATTGTGCCACTGAACTCCAGCCTAGGCGACAGAGTGAGATTCTGTCTCAAAAAAGAAAGAAAGAAAGAAGGAAGGAAGAAAGAAAAGAAAGAAAACAGCGCTCGTGCAGGAGCTACAAAAGGCTATGGGGAAATATTTTTAGCAAGTGGAAGTCAATCACAGCAGGGAGAGGAGAGGGGCAGGTAAGGAAGGGACCTGGAGCCTCGCAGGTGAGCCCAGAGCCCTGCAACACCATTCTCCCTCATCCCGTGCCTCGCCAGGATCGCTAGGAATGCCATTGGAGAGGCAAGATGGTTTTAGAAACAGGAAATTGGAAGTGTTTTGCTTAAAATGCTTCAGGCTCTGTGTGTGAATGAGAAAGAGAGGGTCTGTGTGTCGATAAGAGGAGCACTTGTGTGGACGCACCCAGGTCGGCTTGCAGGCAGCTGGGCGGCATCAGGCAGGCCTGGCCTTGTTGAATGATCTCATCAACAAAGGCTTGCTTGTTTCCATAACCATTTTCTTTGCATTTCAGAACCAAGGGTCCTTTCTTCTTTTCTTCTTCTCTTGCATCAGAGAAAGCTGTTGTGTGCCGATGCTCAGGAAGGTAAACATATGCATTTTAATATCTGTGGCTCCCCCACAGTCAGTGAGCTATTTCCTCCACCCAGGTGGAAAAAGGATAGGGGCCTCTCTGACATGCTGGTTAGTTGGAAAACAGACCGCTAAATGCATAATGAAGAGCCTCCGAGGAGTCAATCTGCATGTTAAAATGGTGTTCAGCAGCCCGGGCTGTCACACAACATAATTTGAAGATGAATGTGCATCCAATCAGACGGCCAGTCGCTGACTGGCAGGGTGCTGGCTATTAGGATTACCTGTCTGCCTGGTGGCAGCGGGGGTTCCGAGGGGCCACAAGTTAACCAGCACCCCCCAAATCTGTGACAAGACAAATGAACCCTCTCTTGGCCCTGCCCAACTTTACATGGTCAGACTGCAGCCGAGAGACAGTCTGAAGTGGAGAGGAACAGTTAAAGAGCTGGGTATTGATCCCAAGCGTAAGACACAGGCCTTCCAGCATGTTAGAGTCTGGGGGCTGGAAGCGGTAACAAAGGAAAATGTTCAGCTTGACACTTGGAAGCAGAAAAGCAGGTTCTGAGCAGCCCCACGCCAGCAGGTACTACCTGCCATGAGGTTTGTGTTGCCGCCACCACCGTTGCTGCTGCTGCCACCGCAACTACAGTTCACAGCCAGTAACAGCCTGCATGTGAATGATGCGTAGATGCCACTTCTGTCTCTGAGCGCTTGACAGCAATTAGGACCTGACTCCAGTGGCAGGACATCACAGGAACACTGGAGAAATGAGGTCAGAGCAGAGAAATTAGCCGTCTGCCTCGAGGTAACATTTACATAGGAACAACAGGCAGCGTGTATCCATTTTCATTGTCCTGTGCTACAGCTAGACAGAGGACAAAAGGCCTTGAAGGACCATGTTTTCTTTAAGGCCCCTGTACTTAGTGAAGCTGCCAGGCTGCGTGTCCTTTTTTTTTTTTCTTCATTCAAAATGCCTGCTGGAGCTGCAGTGAAATGACAAGTCCTGGGGAAGGATTCCTATCAGCTGGAGGTTTTATGCATTGCTTCTTTCTTGAGGTTCCCCAACACTGAAAATAGGCAGCCTAAAGCCAAATTTGGAACACAGGAAAGGGCAGCAAATAAAATCGTAAGGCTCTACTTGGAATATTGCAAATTCTCCATTTGAAAGATGGAGGGAAAAAATATTTTTAGGTGAGGAGTGATTCCCAAATTGAGCCCCAGACATGTTCCAGCAGCTCAGAGCAGTGGGGTTGACATCAGAGGCCTCTTAAGCGAAGCCTCACACGTAGACACTACAGGTTCTGGGTGCACACACCACTAGCTCTGGCCAGCTCTTCCACAGTAAAGGAGTTCAATTTGCAGTTGTTCCTTGGCCAAACTTTGCCATTCATTACAGGACAACCAAAAGGGGCACCAGGAAGGCCCACCACCATTTAGCATGTCTATTGCCCTCATAAGAACCTGTTAAAGTGGCGAGGGACACCCAAGGAAGTCTTTTCTACATATATATGTCATTAACACTTTTATCTCTGTGTCCATGTGAACTATTTTTTTTTTTTTGAGACGGAGTCTCGCTCTGTCACCAGGCTGGAATGCAGTGGTGTGATCTTGGCTCACTGCAACCTTCAACTCCCTGGTTCAAGTGATTCTCCTGCCTCAGTTTCCTGAGTAGCTGAGATTACAGGCATAAACCACCACACTCAGCTAAGTTTTATATTTTCAGTAGAGACAGGGTTTTACCAGGTTGGCCAGGATGGTCTCAGTCTCATAACGTTGTGATCTGCCTGCCTCGGCCTCCCAAAGTACTAGGATTACAGGCATGAGCCCCCGCACCCGGCCCTATGTGAACTATTAATATTAGTTTCACTATGCCAGTTTAGTCAGAAAGTCAGTCCCAGCACAGTGGCTCGCACCTGTAATTCTAGCACTTTGGGAGGCTGAGGTGGGAGGACTGGTTGAGGCCAGAAGTTTAAGACCAGCCTGGGCAACATAGTGAGACCCCTATCTTTACCAAAAAAATTTTAAGCTAGTCGTGCATGGTGGGAGCTCCTATAGTGCCAGCTACTCAAGAGGCTGAGGCGGGAAGACTGCACGTGTACAGAAGTTTTAGGCTGCAGTGAGCTACCATTGCGCCACTACACTCCAGATGGAGTAACAAAGTGAGACCCTATCCCTAAAAAAATAACTATAAAAAGTCAGTTAAATTATTGAAAAATGGCTGGGTTTTTTTAATTTTTGTTTTTGGGATAGAGTTTCACTCCTTCGCCCAGGCTGGAGTACAGTGACGCCATCTTAGCTCACTGCAACCTCCGCCTTCCGGTTTCAAGCGATTCTCCTGCCTCAGCCTCCCGAGTAGCTGGGATTACAGGCACCCAGCACCACACCTGGATGATTTTTCTATTTTCGGTAGAGACGGGATTTCACCATGTTGGCCAGGCTGGTCTCAAACTCCTGACCTTGTGATCCCCCCACCTCAGCTGCCCAAAGTGCTGGGATTACAGGTGTGAGCTACTGCACCCAGACTAGCTGATTTTTTAAAAACTGATTTGACTCATCATGCTTTATGGGATGGGCATATAAATCTAGGTTTATTTCTCAAATCTCTTTGTCCCTTCTCTTCCACTCCTCAACTAGTTCTCTCTGTCCTGCATCCTGTGGAACCATTCCCCATGGTATGCAGCAACACTTCCATCCAGTCCAAACTCGCTTCTTTTGGACCAAACTGATAGTCATATTATTATCCTATCAAATAACACAGATGAGTGGTTGCACATGGGGATTTTCTCATCTTTAACGTTTTATGCTATTCATTTTAGTAAATCACCTTGACCTTAGGGTGCCAGATATTTTCTCAAGTTTTAAAGAAGCAACAGCATCACCATGAATAGGTAGCTGGTGTGGAGGCCAGTGCCATGCCACAGCCAGGATACGGGCTTGGCTCAGTCTCAGTGTCCTAAAAGTAAAACCACACTTCACTGCCCTGTGTGAGGCCTGAGTGTTATACCACATTCTCCCCCATCTGCCTACCTGTGAAATTAGGTTAATATTAGTAGTTAATCCTGCCTAATGCAGGAAAACAAATGAGGCTAGTAGAGAAAATAGCCATAATGGGTGTGCTATGCAGATTATATATATATAAATGCTCTGAGATCATTAGAAGAAAGCTTGTACCACAACAATCTAGTAATAGAATTGGGATTTTGAGATTTACCAAACTTTTAAGTATCATGAAGTTAGCCAAATTTAAACAGCATACCTCGACCTTTTAAATTATAGAACTCTCTGGTTTTATATCTATTTGCAGATATAAAAGGTTTCCCTTTCATTGTTCAGGCCCCAAAAGTGCAGCAACTGAATTGTGCAGCGTAAATTATGATCCCAATAGGAAAAGGTGGGTGGGTTATATTGCTTTGTGTTGTAGAGTGTTTCTGGGTTTTCCTCTGCAACTCTGTTTTTCAGTGATGATGTTCAACACCTTTGAAGGTGGTAAATAAATTAAGAATTTAAGAATCTATAATGCACAATGCAAGCAACATTCAGAGAGTAATGCATTTTGGATAAGGAGCTAGCAAAACCAGTTATAGTGGTTGGGCATACGGATGTGGGTGCTGAGCATTCGAGCATTCTAACAAAGATAAAATGATGATGTTGATGATTTCCTATGAGCAAAGGGGAATTATCAGAGCCTCTGTAATTCTTTGCCGTCAGAAATGCGCAACACATAGCAGGTGCAGTGGCTCGTGCCTGTAATCCCAGCACTTTGGACGGCCAAGGTGGGCGGATCACTTGAGGCCAGGAATTCTAGACCAGCCTGGCCAAGGTGGTGAAACCCTGTCTCTACTAAAAGTACAAAAAGTAGCTGAGTATGGTGGTGCACACCTGTAATGCCAGCTACTCAGGAAGCTGAGGCATGAGAATCACTTGAACCCAGGAGGTAGAGGTTGCAGGCAGCCGTGATTGCATCACTGTACTCCAGCCCAGTTGACAGAGCAAGAGCGAGACTCTGTCTCAAAAAAAGGGAAAAAAAAGAAATGGCTGACCCACGCACAGCCACATATAGACAGTAAAAAGCAGTTTTTTCAAGAATTACTCAGAAGAAACAACGAAAAGGGGGCAGATACAAGGTAAAGCATTCCACCTGTCTTCTGGAGTCTGGCAGGATAAGCACATGCACATTTAAGGTTAGTTAAGAGTCTGTCTTTGGCTTGAGGTTGTTTGAACTATGTCCTGAGTGACAGTATTTGTGGCGTCTGCTTTCAAGGTAGATGCATGGCACCAAGAGAATTCTCAAATTCGACAGACCCAATTCTCTTCCTTACTACAAAGGTAAAGACCTCAGAATCTGTTAACAAAGAAGGAAGGGCCTCCCAGCACCAACTGAGTTTTCTGGGTCAGAGCCGTCCAATGGAACTTTCTGGAATGGGAAAGATGTTCTGTACCTGCATAGTCCAATACAGTAGCCACTAGCCAAGTGTGGCTATGAACACTTGAAAAGTGGCTGACACGCCTGCAGAAATGAATGTTTAATTTTATTAAATGTAAATGTAAACAGTGGGTACTGCCTTGGACAGCATGGCTCTAGGTTGCATGGTCTCGATAAGGAACTGCAAGTCAGAAATGGCAGTGCATCTGCTGGCCTAGGTGGGAGAGAACAGAGCGGAGTCCACAAGCTGACAGAGAACAGCACTTACAGGAGCAGCATATGGCTTGCGACCTACAACATAACGAAGACTGATCTGTGACAGAGTCGGGAAACGTCTTTCCCTGCCGGCCTCCCCTCCTCCTCTCATTCTGATGGCAGGGTGGAGAAAGGGCCTCCATAGTCAAGCCTGGTTATTGTCGAGCTCAATTTGCCATGACTTTTATTTTCCAATAAGCAATCTGGCCAGCTGTGGCAGAAAATGAAATCACCAAAGTGATAGCCCCTCACCCCTCCGCTGATTATTGATTTATAAAGAATCCAGTCTGTGTTCCAGTCTGTCTCATGTCCTATGATCACGTGTATCGCTGGCAGATCTCAGGATACAAATCCAGTCTAAGAAATATTTCTTAATATGAGCAGTAAATAGTAACTTGTATTTCTAAATTTGAGGAGATTTTTACTGACCCTTCTCAAACATTTTAGAAACAATCTTAAATGTAAAAAATCAGGGCTATAAACCTGAAAGACATAATTAAAATTGTGACGACTAGGACTTTTGGGGTGATGGGGCTCATAAATTATTTTTAAATTAAGTTTCTAAATGTATTTCAATTATCTTCCACTCCCACCAGCCACCTGATGAAAACACTTTGGGATTTTGAGCTGAAGAGCAACAAAGCCAACTAAAAACCTCCTAGAGTTATGACTTCTGTGAGGTCTGTGAATCAACCATTAGCATTTATAAAACCCCCCCAAAGACTGTTCCTCAGCTCTTTAGGGAAATTAAGGGCAAAAATAAAATAGATTACATCGACGTTGCTCAAAAGGCCTTGGCTAATTGGCCGGGGCAGTGGTCAGCCATTGCATATAAGGCCTACAGAAATCTTGCAGTCATGTCTTCCAGTGGTCCTTCCGGCCCTCTTTTTGTCTAACTCTGAATCAAAGTAGGCTGTGTAAAGGCAGATTTAGGATAGCTCACAGCATCTTCTGTGGGAACGTGGAACCACAAGGGCCTTATAAATGTTCTGGAGGTAAAGCTAGAGATTCACTCTCAGGAAGAGTAAGGGAGGTGGCCAGCCTCTCATGATTCTTTATGAAGAAGAAGGAAAATAGAAACCTCAATTCATCCTGACAGGTGATCCAGCTCAGTGGTTTTCAAGTGAGATCGCAGATCTTAAATCCCCATCTTTTTCTCCTTCCACTATGGCTGCCCTCTTAGACTTAAGGTCAGCCCTCTGTGCTTTTTCTCTTGCTCAGAGAAACTCCCCTAAAATTCTCTGACCCTGGTAAGGATGATGCCCCACTGGGTTTAACTCTTCTCTGGGACCTCAGTGGAGGAGTTAAGGCCCTCACTTCACTTCAAAGGTGCACAGCCCTATGACTCTCTGTCTAAGTCCAAAAGATCATGTAGCCCGTGGCAGTGTAAACCATGCACAACAGTTTCTTTTTCTCATCTCCAGCTCTCTTGGGATAGCAGGTAGCAACCTACTTTTATCACATCATTCTTTTATTCATCATTTTATTCTTTCATTCATCATTTTCTTCTTTCGTTCAACCAATATTCATTGCATCACCCTAGCATGTCAGATGCCTGTCCAAGACTTGAGGACACTGTCATGAATAAGGTGGACAAGGTTCTCACTCTCAGAGTTTGCACTTTCTACTGGCCAGAGAAGGCCCATGAAGGTGACACTTGAGCTGAGACGGAACAACAAAAGGAGCCAGCCAAGGGAAGAGCTAGGGCAAGAGTGTTGCGGCCAAGGGAGCAGCTGGCACAAAGAGAGCAAAGCTGGCTTTTCAGGAACAGCAAGAAAGTCAGTGTGGCTCAAGAGAGCAGCAGGGAGAGAAGGGTGGATAAGATGAGGGCTCAGCAGAGGGCAGGAGCCAGCTGATGCACAGCCTGGAAGACCATGGCCAAAAGTGCGGTTTTATTTAAGCATGATGGGAAGTCTTTGGATAGTGTCAAGCAGGGGAGTAACATGGTCTGATTTACACTCTAAAAAGCACCTGGGTTGGGCACCATGGCGCATGCCTGGAGTCTCAGCTACTTGGGAGGCTGAGATGGGAGGATTGCTTGAGCCCAGGGAGTCAGGGCAGCAGAGCGAGACCATGTCTCAAATAAATAAATAAATAAGTTTTAAAGTAGCTTTCTAAAGAATGGATTGAAGGAGAATACAAGGAGCCTCTTGGCTGAGTCCAAGCAAGTGATGATGATGGCTTGGACTGGGGAAGTGACAGTGGAGACTGAAGACTGATTAAATTCAGATCTTGTTGTGGCAAGGTCTGCGGAAGGACTGGATTGGGAGCAGGTAGAGAAGGGAAGGAAATCTGAATGATTCCTTGAAACTTTCAGTTGGCCAACAGGGTAGATATTGGCATGGTTTTCAGGAGTGGGAAACAAAGAAGCAGAAATTCTATTTTGGACATATAAAGTCCAAGATCCATGTTAGTCAGCCTGGAGTTTGGGTTACCCTGCCTTTCCATCAGTTCTTCCATCTGTCTGGCTGTGAGCTCTCCAGCTTTTCATTTAAACCTGTTGCTTTTTGTCAGTTCTCCCTCCCCCCAGCCCTGGAGAGGAGTGGAGGAGTGCCCCTCCATAATCCTTCCTATATTTGAATACAGCCACCGTCACCCCTTAACCTTTTTTCCTCCAGGATAAACAATGCAATTCCTTTCATCTTGCTTTGGAGAACCTTTCTTCCATCCCTTTAATCATGGCTGTTGCTGCCCTCTGTGCCCCTCTAAGTTTTCGACATGTCATTTTGTAGATGCTGGAGCCAAAGTAGGACACGGAAGTCCAATAACAGGGTCATGCCAGTAAAACAAAGAGTGCTTCCTGCCCTTTGCACGTTACTCTCTTTCCAAGCCATCCCAGGATCATGTCCTTTTCCCATGAAAGCCCGGCCTGGCCGATCCTTGGCCCTGTGACCTCTGCCCCTGGCTTCTGCCTGTGCCCAGACTTTGCCATCCAGTTTTTGTGCGTTTTGTTTTGGGGTTTAAATGTACCATTTTGCACATATCTGCTTTGAGTGTATTTCCATCTTGTTTTTGTGGGGACCATCCAAACGCCGTTCAGGGAAAGCCTCAGTCTACCTGAGAGCCTTTGACAAAATGACCAGTGGCTGCAGCTCTGCACTTTTCCCTAAAGCTGCCAGGAGATTTGTTCGTTTTCACTGATCTGTCAGTGTGGTCTTCGGAGTGCTTTCTAATCACTTATCACCTAATCTGCAGAGTCACTTCCTTAGCCCTCCCAAGGGGTCCAGAGAAAGCAGAAAGGGTATGTAGAGGGTTTCCAGGGCCCTGTATCACGACAGGAGCCATTTCAGGAGTAGTCAGATCTCAAATATCTCCCTAGTTTAGACGTACCAGCATGTGACAGCTCCTCCTAGACCATCACAACACTTCTGCAACAAAATACAACAAAAATGAATATCCCAAAATAAAATTAGAGCAAAATACCATAAATTAACTGCAATTGACATCAAAGAACCGTTGATTTACAAAATAATCATTTTTTCAGCCTACATGCATTGGAAAATTGTCTGTGCAGATGCATTTATCATTTGCCTTGGGTTAATAGATTCAGATTTGGCATGCTATTTGGTGGGAAATATTTATGTAAGATTTTTATTTTCCATAAATAAGTTAAATGGCAGCCGTAGAAGCAGAGCTTATCGTATTATTATTTGGCTCTGCCCTATTTCCCCGAGTTGGGGGAAGATGCAGAGTTGCCTAACAGTTGCAAGTTGTACCTTAGAAATATTTCCTAAGGAGTCGGAACCATAAAATGCTTTAAACTAAGCTGAAGGTAACAGGCTTTTGAGGGAACCCTGAGTGTAACAGAAAGAAAAATAGGATGGTAAAGGATGTCCACCGTGCCTTTCACCTTGTCAGCAGATGATAGCAACTCTTTGTGATATATCGGAAAGATAGAAACAGTAACAATGAAACAACGGTGTCTTGGAAAATAAAATGCAAACCTGAAATCAAATGGAATCCTTCCGCCCCCAGAACCACTCCTCTCTGCTGCCAGCTGCTCCCTCTTTTCCTTTCCACACTCACAGCTCATGGATTAACCTGGGAGACTGTAAACTCCAGTTTCATTCCTCATCCTTAATTTAGCTAGACAGAGCTTTGAAATGGCAACTAAATTACCTTTTGGTGAAATCAAATCTTCCCTGCTAGCTTCAAGCAGAGAGGAATCTAGACCAAGAGGGCCAGCTAATGTGTCCCAGCAGCTCCTAGTCACTCTCCTGGAACCCACAGAGGGTGCGCTCTATTAAAGGGTTACTCACATCCTTTGTCCCCCGCAGTCTGTCCTGTAGGGGGTTACTTTGCACAGCCTTTTCTCTTCTGACTGCCTGCCTAGCAGGAGGTTGCTTAGGGCAGTAAAATGTTTATTACCTGTTTATTGTGTGAGTAACTGCAGTCTAGGAGGAGAAAATATTTCCCAGTTTACCTAGGGCAATGAAAATAGGATTAAGAGTTCTGAGGGCTGAGGAAGGAGCAGTATAAAATCCAGAGAATCATATACCATGCAGCCATGAGAAGCCCACGTACCCTTGCATTATCCTTTCATTCTAGTCATGGTGACTTTTCCTCTTATTCTCAGACCTGTGTAATTCCCCATTATGGATTTGGGGATTGCTGGTATTCTAAAAGGAAGTCTTCCCCCAAAGAGAGTTTGGCCCATATCCCAGGTGTAGCGATCAGATTGCACCAAAAGACAGGTCATCAGCCTGATTATCGTTTACATACACATTTATTTCTCTTTCCTCCAAAGTAAGTTACAAACAGCTTAATTTTCACCAATTTTGCAGTGTGGAGATTCAGTAAAGTATCATATAGCAATTCAAGTCAGTCTACAAGTGCCATCTGTAGTGAATTCCTTTATCATAGCTTAGAATAATTCATGTCTAAGATTTAAAAATTACTATCATAAATCTTCAATTAGTTCTTAAACATGATTTTCCTCCTGCCATCCTCCCCTCCCTTACTTTTTTTCTCTATTTAAAGACTCTTTCTGTCTCGATCGTTAATGGAGCGACAGAGTTTAAATCCTTTTTAGACTTCACAAAATTATACTTAGCTATCACCGAAGCTGAAATACTGGGGCTTTCTAAATGCCACCACTCTTAGAAGTGGGCTATAGGATTGAGCTGTAATTACTTCCGGAGTCTGTTGTCTCTTCATTCATTCATTCGTTCATTTGTTTCTTCACTCTTTGGGAGATATGGATTGAACTTGTACTACGTGCCAGCCACAGTGCTGGGTACTTCAGATAAAGCAGTGAATAAAACAGACGGACTTCATCCCTGCCCTCATGTTGCTTACAGACTTGGAGGAGACAGTAACAAAGTATCACCCAGTTAAATAAACAATGACCAAGTGTAGTAGTTGTCACAGAGGACCAGTACAGATGAGACAGTCAAGGTCAGGAACATTTTGACCATTATTTCTGCTTCTGCAGTGAGAAAATCAGCCAAAGCTCAGCTCTGGAGCTCAGCATTCCAACTTGGAGCTGAGCCAAGTCCTAGTGCTCTGCTGTTCTGTTCTGTGACTCAGGCACGTCTCTTTTCCTTGTTTGTAAAGATGAAGCTCGCATGGCCTGCTGCAAAGGATGGCCTGGTATGGCTTGCTTCAACTCCTAATCATGTGCTTTGGATCTCAAACTTGAAAACTGTTTCAGAACTAAAGCATCCAATTAGAAGCAACCATAAATATGGCTTCACAGTGGTCCAGTTGTTTGTAATTTTTCATCAAATTGAACACTTCTTTTCTCAGTCATCTTCTTCAAGTGCTTGTCTCAAGTCTGAGGTCCAAAGCCATTGAGATGCTTAAGTACAGTCCACACAACGTGAATTGAAGAGTGGGCGATTTGGCAACCTTTTTATCAGTATAATACATGGAAATGGTTGCCAGATAACTCAGGCTCCACAGATTCATTCTCCTGTTTATCTGAATTGTTAGTTTAGTTGATTGAGGAACTTCAAAATCTCCTTTTTTATTTTGTTTTGCACAGGCTCATCCTCTTCCCATTTACACCGAGCCTTTTGGTAACGTGCTCACTGCTACACCAATCTCAGCACCACCTGGGATTGGAATTATTTTTCTGTAGTAGCAAAGATCCATGGACACGCACACTTTTGACCAGTGAAGAGGAAACTCTGGGGCAATGGAAAACAGGTGCCAACAACCAGCACAGTCAAGCATTTATCCTCTTGAAAATTGTATTTCGCTGGGCATTTACTGATTCCTTTTGCAGTTGGAGAACCTGGGAGAGATTTAAGATCTCTGATCTGATGAACACCACTCTGAAGACTGACAAGGCTTAGCAGCCATCGCAGTGCCATCACATATCAGGATGCTTGGGATTGTGTAGCGCAATGTGAAGCTGATGAAGTCTTCTGCCTTTTTTTCTGTTTGTCATTATGAGCGTATGGTGAGCAGATACATTTCAGAGCTGGAATTAAGGCTAAGAATCCCCAAGCCAGTTGATAGTTCTGTCCTTAGCTTCTGGACTTCAGTTTTGCAGACTGACTTTCATGGTTCTTTTTTAAATTACCAACAAAATTTGAGCATATGCTTAGACTTTTTAAAATGTAATACTTGATATATTAAAGCTGATTTTGTTATAATATTATCCTAAGATCATAGAGCTAGAGGAAATGTGATACATTATTTCGGGGTTAGGGCCCTCTACTGATACTTTATTCTTTTTTATGGTATTCCTGAGAAGTGGCTTTCCAGCCTCTGCTTGAAGACCTCCAGTAATAGAACATTCGCTGACTCATTTTACGTTTGGGAAGTTCATCCTCTTGATGCTTGCTGTAATACATGTAAAAGTTAATGGAGGGCCAATAATGTAAAGATAACCTTGGCCGGCGTGGTAGCTCATGCCTATAATCCCTGCACTTTGGGAGGCCGAGGTACGTGGATCACCTGAGGTCAGGAGTTCAAGACCAGCCTGGCCAACATAAGGAAACCCTGTCTCTACTAAAAATACAAAAAATTACCCAGGTGTGGTGGTGGCACCTGTAATCCCAGCTACTTGGGAGGTTGAGACAGGAGAATCACTTGAACCTGAGAGGTGGAGGTTGCAGTGAGCCAAGATTGCACCTGCACTCCAACCTGAGCAACAAGAGCGAATTTCCGTCTCAAAAAATAAACAAAAGAACAATAAGATAACTTTAAAAATATATGTGAACTAAGAAAGCAAGAACTACACCTGAAGAACTGTAGATCCTTTTACCTTTTTTTTTTTTTTTTTTTTTTTTTTACTTTAAGCAGAGGTGGCCTGGTGTGGGATGGCTCTTTTAAGACATAGCAATGATTCCCAAACTTCAGTGTATACAGATCACATGATGAACTTGTTCCAATTGAGGATACTCGGGCCCCATCCCAGAGACCCAAATCTGGGATGAGCCCCTGAAAGCTACATCTTCCAAGCACCTGTAGCTGATTCTGGTGCGGGTGGTCCCTCTGGATTACCTAATTAAGAAACTCTGTCCTAGGCTGGGAAATGTGCAATTAAATAAACTAAAGGTTTCCTGAGAAATCTTTTACATCTTCTGTTTTCTCAACCAGAAAATTATTTCCAACAGCTAAGCTCTAGAGGAGTAATGTATAAACTAGTGAACTGTGCCCTTTATTTTACATTCTATAGTCCCAAATACTTATATAAAAAATAATGATTAAGGTTTGAATGAATTTCTTCCCCGCATTCGCTAATAAGAGAAAGGCCTAGGAGTCTGTGTCCGTGCTCACAGAATCATATCCCTCTTCCAGGGAAGGAAAAGACTTCTTTACTCTGATGTTTTATTTATGCATCGAGTCGCTCAAGATGACTGGTCACTGGGATACTTAGGAAGAACACTGCAAAAAGGCTCCCTGGATATACAGGACGATCAGCCCATAACATGAGGCTCGATCTGAGGAGAGTTCTAAGAAATGGTTTTGGTTCTTTCACCCAGAACAGTGCAGAGTCTATACAATGGCTGCCAAAAACCCTCTCCAAAATGCAGTCTCTTCAAAGGAAAAGGGCTTCAGACTCCCCTTTTGTTAGATGTGCAGCATAATACGTCACTGCCATTTTATAAACGGTAGCTGTAACTTTGGTTAAAGACTTCATGAATGGAGAAAACTTAAGATTCAGAGTACCATAGAGAGCTTTCGGAAGGAGGGTGTGGCATAGATCCTTCATGGAGGGCCTTTGAGGTTCCTTGCCACACCTGGTCCTCCTAGAGAATTTTCTAAAGCACACAGCCACATCCAGATGTTAATCCTTTCTCAACCTCGGGGCAGCCTTCCCTACCTGGTGTTCTCTGTCTTTAGTATCTCCCTCCTCTCCCTAGTCCTATCCACTCACCCTTTTTGCCGGACACGTTTTGCTTTACAATTATCCAGGCCATCCTATGCTTTCAAGAGAAACTTTCTCTGATGTCATTGACTTTCTTGTGTAACATTTTATTGGGGGCCAGAAGATCTGGAGGGTCTTTGGAGTTCACCTTTGGGCTGAGGGCTACTGAGCTAATTCTAAAAAGAGATCAGCAGTTGGCTGGCTTCATTCCAGGGAAGATTCCAAAAAAGCAGGGTCAGACTTTTATTTTTAGGAACAAAGAGCAACTTTCCAACTGAGCGCCCGCCTCACCCTCTGACATCAGTATTCTGTTCTGTCCTGCTTCAGCTCAGCCACCACCAATCTCCTCCTCCCTATCCACCAGCCCCCTTAGGAGCCTGGGAGGAGCTTGTTGCCAGGGACACAAACAGAATAGTCTTTTTAAAAGAAAAAGTATAAGAGAAGAACTAAACTGGAGACTTCCGTTTTCCTTCCCCTAGCCCTGTCCCTGGGAACAACGGTTGAACTCCTAAAGCTTCCACCCATTTAAGCCAGAAGTGTCCAAAGATTTTTGCCAATACCATTGTATACCAAAGATTTTTGCCAATACATCATATGCAAAGGCAATGAAAAATTTTAAGATGTCTCTGAATCATCCTCGTAACAGAAAAAGAGCCTTGGCTGGGCACAGTGGCTTGTGCCTGTAATGCCTGTACTTCGGAAGGCCAAGGTGGGAGGATTGCTTGAGCCCAGGAGGTTGAGACCAACCTGGGCAACATAGTGAGACGCTGTCACTACAAAAAAAAATTTTTTTTAAACTAGCTGAGGCATCATGGTATACACCTGTGGTCCCAGCTACTCAGAAGGCTGAAATGAAAGGATGGCTTGAGCCCAGGAGTTTGAGGCTGCAGTGAAGCTTGACTGTGCCACTGCACTCCAGCCTGGGCAACAGAGGGAGACCATGTCTTTAAAAAAAAAGAAGAAGAAGAACCTTGACATGGAAGGTCTTCAGACTCACCGTATTTTATTGCTGGTTGATAAATGTCATATTTACATGTCAGTTTTCCTGGTGACAGTACTATTGATCCTTGCCATCTCCCATAAGATATACCATTCAAAATGGTTTCCCTAGGAAAGGCTTACCATTATAAACTAGAGCGTGTCACCGCTGTGCAGATGGCCTTCTCTTGTGGATTATAGAACAAAATGGACAAGAGAGCACCCTAATCAAAGCAGCATATCTTGTGTTCCATGCACCTGAGATGTGTTCTCAGGAGAGTGTGTTTTGACTCTTCTTCTACTACATCTGGATTCGGGGACCCCAGAGCCTCTCTGGGTGTGAAGGATGTATCTCTCCTCCTATATGAGAAGGGCACCCACTCTGTATCCCTGCCATCTGTTCCCAGCTCCAGGCTGAGTCATTGAAGCCTAGGTCTTCTTTGCCAACCTGAAGGGTTCTGTAAGCCTTTGCCAATGATAGGGCTTCTGCTTCTGCTGAGACTTGGAGTTTCTTTAGTAAATTCACCAGGAGATGACCTTTGGAAAGAGATTGGGACTGTTCCTCCTAAACACCATGTCGTTACCGAAGCAGTCACAGTCAGGACTGGGGCTCAGTCAGCCCCTGGGGCTGCATTTCCCCATTCCTGTAGAGTCACGTACACCTTGTGTCAATGTTGACTGAAGCCAGGTGAATTTAAACAGTCACATCCTATGTTATTATCTGAACGAAAAGGGGAGGAAATATATAGTTGATCTGAGGGGAAGCAGGATGTTGAAGACTGAATGACCAGCATTCCTGTTGGTTCATGAGAGCCACGATAGCTCTCAGACCTTGACTTCTGTCTACCCAGACCCCATACGTCAGCCAGCACCATGTGATGCTGCAGGAGGACTGGTCTCTACCTTGGCCCACAAGGCTAGCTTCTCAACATCATCGTAGTACTAAGAGTAGCAGCAGGAATCCACACTGGTATTGCTTTATTTCCTGCACATTAGTAGAACAGTTTAAACATCTGGTGTTACATTGCTATTGATTCATAAGGAGGTATTTACAACTGTAAGGAAAATACAATGCATCTTTATACGTGAGCCCATACTGTTACATTGCTAAGGCCAAATTAATCTAAGCAATAGTAAATACTAACACTTGGGAATTATAAAGCAACTTGTTCCTGAGAATCAAAATACTTATCAGACATGTTATTTTTTACAAGAACCTGGTATTTAAGCAAATAACTTAAACTTGTGGCATAAGGTTATCAAAAATATATTTGACAAAGTTCTAGGTCCTCAAAAGCAAGTACAACAAAAACAAAAACTGTAAAATATTTGACAAAGTTCTAGGTCCTCAAACGCAAGTGCAACAAAAACAAAAATTGTAAATTGGGACCTAATTAAAGAGCAGCAACACACACACACACACACACACACACACAAAAGCTATCAACAGAACAAACAGACAACCTACTGAATGGAAGAAAATATTTACAAACTTTTTCATCTGTCAAAGGACTAATATCCAAAATCCATAAGGAATTTAAATCATCAAGAAAAAGAAACCATTAAAAAGTGGGCAAAGGACATGAACAGACACATTTCTTCCTTTTTATTTTTTTGTGGATGTGCTAGGATTATGGTGTCATAATTTTTTTGTTATACTTTAAGTTCTGGGATACATGTGCTGAATGTACAGGTTTGTTACATAGGTATACACATGCCATGGTGGTTTGCTGCACTCACCAACCTGTCATCTACATTAGATATTTCTCCTAATGCTATCCCTCCCCTAGACCCACCCTCTGACAGGCTCCCCTGTGTGATGTTCACCCCCACCATGTCCATGTGTTCTCACTCTTCAACTCCCACTGATGAATGAGAACATGTGGTGTTTGGTTTTCTATTCTTGTGTTAGTTTGCTGAGAACCATTTCCAGCTTCATCCATGTCCCTGCAAAGGACACGAAGTCATCCATTTTTAAGGCTGCATAGTATTCCATGGCGTATATGTGCCACATTTTCTTTATCCAGTCTATCATTGATGGGCATTTGGGTTAGTTCCAAGTGTTTGCCATTGTGAACACTGCCTCAATAAACATACATTGGTACATGTGTCTTTATAGTAGTATGATTTATAATACTTTGGGTATATACCCAGTAAAGAGATTGCTGGGTCAAATGGTATTTCTAGTTCTAGATCCTGGAGGAATCGCCACACTGTCTTCCACAATGATTGAACTAATTTACGCTCCACCAGCAGTGTAAAAGCGTTCCTATTTCTCCACATCCTCTCCAGCACCTGTTGTTTCCTGACTTTTTAATGATCACCATTCTAACTGGCATGCGATGGTAACTCAATGTGGTTTTGATTTGCATTTCTCTAATGACCACTGATGATGAGCTTTTTTCATGTTTGTTGGCTGCATAAATGTCTTCTTTTGAGAAGTGTCTGTTCATATCCTTTGCCCACTTTTTGATGGGGTTGTTTTTTCTTGTAAATTTGTTTAAATTCTTTGTAGATTCTGGATATTAGCCCTTTGTCAGATGGGTAGATTGCAAAAATTTTCTCCCATTCTGTAGGTTGCCGAACAGACACATTTCAAAAGAAGACTTAATGAGCGGCCAACAAAGATACTCCACCAAAATAGGAGACATCATCTGGTGAAAAATCACAAAGAAAACAAAATAATCTTGTTCAGAATTTTGACATATCCTCATCTAGAAAAATAATAATTTGCCATTCTGGCCACTGCATCTCAAGAAATAACTAACCAGAACTAGAAAAGTTTCAAGGAGGAACCAAGTGATCAAGGGTGGTGGTTCTTAACCCTTTTGGAATCATAGACTCCTTTGAGAGTCTCTCTAACCCTTTACTCCAAAGAAATACATGTGTGCACACACAGTTTTGCATGCACTTTCATGCTAATCTATGGCTAACTTGGGGTCCTCAGACCAAAGTTAATAACCTTTCATTTAAGAAATACTATGTGAGAGTAAATTGAGAAATTTGGATTCTTCTGTCTGAATATGTAAAGACTGAAAGGAGCTATAATTGGACTCTAAAATCACCAAGTATGTGATTAATGCAATATATCACACACATGTTCACCAAATCCTGGTATAGTAAGAAAAAGTGGGGAGGACCACTGGGGAGTTCGAAAGAGGCAAATTCAAGAAGAAGAAGAAAAAAAGAAGCATCACTCATTCACACGGCTGGTTTCATAAGCATAAGGAATTTCATTAACTCAAGATGTGGTAAGACCAGAACTCTAAGTAGCTTTTAAGACAGCTTAAACCAACTTCATGGATGATAGATCTATGATGAGATGTTAGAGAAAACTCAGTGGTGCGGTGTGTAGCCCTCACGATTTGAGGTTGACACCAACATAGACAACTGTGCTCTCCTAACGAACACATCCATCAGCATGTCCCTTGGTGCCACCAAAAGAGATTCCATGCTGAGCTGAATAGCTGAGTGGTAGGCCTGACCCAGTGTGGACTTTTCAGGTTAGAATTAATCACCTGTACCCACTGGAAAGTTGTTGTGGTGCTCATGTTTTATTTTGTCTGTTTGTTTCTTTGGGAGGCAAAGGCATATAAATTGGGTTACAGAGTAATCACATTGACATAATAATAAAGTGGACAACAATGGTCATGTGTATATGTGTTATGTATGCACATATTTTTGTGAGGTGGGAAGGAACATATATTGTTCCCCTCAATTTTTCATGTGTGGGTACTGAAATACAGTGGGCAGCTAGCCCAGCCTCACATTTCATGTCTCATGGCATTCACTGGCTCCTCATGGCCATGCTTACAGAGCTGGCCTGCAGGGAGATGGTGCGGAGGCAAACTTTGGTTGTTTCTCAGTTCTGCTCTTCATATGCTGAGTGCCCAGGTGCCAGAACCTTTACCTCCCCTTGTCTTCATTTACCTCTTTATCAAGTAGAGGGAATGATTTCTAAATCACGGTAGAGGAAATGGCAGAACTGGAGTTGTCTGGAGAAGAAGGAGAGGATCTGAGCAGTTGCTCATTGTATTGCCGTACCCAGAGAAAGCAGCTGGGTGTGGCCGGCTACTATAGGTGCCAAGCCCTGTTTTGTCATGATTTGTGGTTGTTTATTTAAGGAACCAGAAATTGTTGACAGTTCCGCTCATTGACACTACCTTGGCACCTAGAGCTTTAAAAAAAAAAATCACCTGTGGCCGGGTGCAGTGGCTCACGCCTGTAATCCCAGCACTTTGGAAGACTGAGGCAGGTGGATCACCTGAGGTCAGGTGTTCAAGACTAGCCTGGCCAACACAGTGAAACCCCATCTCTACTTAAAATACAAAAATTAGCTGGACATGGTGGCGGGTACCTGTAATCCCAGCTGCTCAAGAGGCTGAGGCAGGAGAATCACTTGAACCCAGGAGGTGGAGGCTGCAGTGAGCCGAAATCATGCCACTGTACTCCAGCCTGGGTGACAGAGCGAGACTCCATCTCAAAAAAAAAAAAAAAATCACCGTGAAGGGAGTTAACTGCATGGTGCCTTACGAAACAACCGATGAGACTCATTTTTGTGAGAGGAGAAACAGGAAAAAGGGGAACTAAGAAGAAATACACAACACCTTGCCCAATGTTCAGCACATAGGTGCTCAGTAAATACTTCATTTTTTATTATTATTAGTTTTTTTTTTTTGAAACAGGGTCTGGCTCTATTACCCAGGCTGGAATACAGTGGCATGATGAGAGCTCACTGCAGCCCTGATCTCCTGGCTCAAGCAATCCTCCCACCTCAGCCACCTAGCTGGGACATACCACCATACCCGGTTTATTTTTTTATTTTATTTTATTTTATTTTTTTTAGTGGAGATGAGATCTGGCTGTTGCCCAGGATGGTCTTGAACTCCTGGACCTCAGCCTCCCAAAGTGCTGAGATTACAGGTATGAGCCACCACACCTGGCCAATACTTCATTCTTCATTGATGGAAAAGATTGTAGACTGCAAAGTGTCTTCCAAATAAAAAAGCTATGATTTGATTTCCAACTTTTAAACATTGTATGTCCTTTGCCATTTACTACATCCTCCAAAAAAATACCTTGAAATGAAGGAGGCCACCCTTAAAATATTTTAGAGGTTGAAAATATGATTATTACATTGAAATCCTTTAGCCTACGTGGTATTTCTTTAACTTTCTTGCACTTTGAGGCCCAGTAAAGCCAAAATCAGGGTA
Organism: Cacajao melanocephalus; assembly: GCA_963573385.1. NCBI lineage: Eukaryota > Metazoa > Chordata > Mammalia > Primates > Pitheciidae > Cacajao > Cacajao melanocephalus. The sequence goes on from CAUYLG010076320.1 coordinate 57,676, forward strand.
ACGAATTTCATTTTATAAAATGTTAAAACCCTAATTACAGTTCCTTTTTTAAATTATGTTAAAGATTACTTAACATTAGACAGTGCAGAATCTTTGCAAGGGAAGCATTCATAATCTACCATCCTAAAACAACAAGTAACTTCATTTTTAATATTCCCTTCCAGTTTTAGACAACGTGCATACGTATTTTTGTCTATGTGCACCACAGTTACCATCATGGCGAACTTATCATTTTTTACCAGATAGAACATGTAAGGCAGATGAGAGGGAGACGAGAAGAACCGAAGAAAATAAGTAATAATCCCTTCAGTAATGGCAGCCCAAACAGCAGCTGTTCGTGGGGCTGCCTAAGATAAGGTAGGCATCTCTCTCCTCCCAGCTAGGAGTACTGACCGGCCTGCGGAACCGGTTCCAGGGTAGGCACTGGTGATAACTTCATAACCATTCACATCAAGGCTGGGCCCACCTCTGCCTCAGCCCCTACTTCCCCATGAATCCAGGCCCAGCCCTGTGTTGGGAGCTGCGCAGAGCAGGCGCAGTCGCTGAAGCGGTAGTGTGGCAGCGATGCCGTCAGTGAGCCAGCTGAGCTTGAAAGCAAGCGGACTTCCTGTGGCCCCTGCTGCTCTGGTGGGATGTGGACAGTGCTTTTACCTGCGGAAGATGGCGCCACCCCACAAAAGAGAACACAGTCTGGTGTCTGTGCACAGCACTCCTTTCTCACCGGGAGATGTTGCTATTCTTTCCCCCGCGTTTCCAGTAGAATGCCCAATAACAACAGCAACCACATCCTCCATCAGGCTTCAGGCTTTTCGGAGTCACGAAGTGCTCTGGCATGCATTAGCTCACTAGATCTGCACAGCAACTTCAGGAGGCTACCGGGGTGATCTCTATCAGCCCCACATCACGCAAAAGGGCAAGTGAGACTTGGAAAGGTGAGACAATTTCTTCAGTCACGCGAGGAAAGTCCAGTGGCTCGCGGACCTGCTGGCCATTCGGGAAAGGGTCCTCGCCTCCTCTGCCCGGCAACATACATGGCACACACAAGTCCCCTTGTCCATGCTGTTTAGCAGGCAGCCTTACCAGGCATGTGCACAGGAGTAAGTAGGGACCTTTCCAGCTGGGGGTTGGTGAGCAGGGCGTGGAGCTGCTGATGAGGGAGTCTGGCAAAAGGATGTTTAAAAATAAATGAGTCTTGCCCACGATGAAAAAGGTTTGCTGGTCAGCAGGATTGCTTGTCAGCAGGACTACAGATCCAGGTATGCAGTGTCTTTTTGGTACTACCATTTCTGTCTCGTGTTATTAAAAAATAATATATTGATTACTGCTACTTCAATTTGCTCAGCTTAAGGAAACTATTTATTTTTGAAAAGTGGCGAAGCGAGGAAATGACTTTCTTCACTTGGCATAGCTTCTGACACACTTTTTGGAATTTCAGAGCCTACCCTCTACCCCTTCACCCATTTCTTGTGGGTTTAGAAAAGGAGCATATCAGTTCAGTTTTATTTTAGCAACAGAAGCACTTCCACTTTGGCTATTTTTAGCGTGTCAGGTGCCCTCTGCCTGCCATGAACTTGGTATATTCAAGTGTTTAATTCAGCGGCCTCTCTCATTTGAAAAGGAGACTGTTCCAGCACTCTGCCTACCATAGCTCCACTTTTACAGCTGCTCGTAAATTTCTGAACATGCAGAGATATCTTTAGCTGTGACTCCAGATATTTCCTGTTGAGCTGCAAGATGCAATCCTGCAAGCACACTGAGGCTAAATATACCCTCTCAGTCCAGGACTCAGCCAAATAAACAGGGGCAGCATCAACATGATTTTTTTCTTTAGACGGAGTCTCGCTCTGTCACCAGGCTGGAGTGCAGTGGCGCAGTCTCGGCTCACTGCAACCTCTGCCTCCTGGGTTCAAGCCATTCTCCTGCCTCAGCTTCCCGATTAGTTGGGACTACAGGCGCGCGCCACCACGCCCAGCTAATTTTTTGTATTTTTAGTAGAGACGGCGTTTCACCATGTTGGCCAGGATGGTCTCTATCTCTTGACCTTGTGATCCGCCCGCCTTGGCCTCCCAAAGTGCTGAGATTACAAGCCTGAACCACCACACCCGGCCAACATGATTTTTTAAAATCCAATGCTGAAGAGATTTTTTAAGTTAGATTAATTAAGCAGTACTGTTTGTTTTGGCAATTGACGTCATTTCAGCTTCCCCTGAGCTTTTAACACCTAAGTGTTGTTTTCTCTCCTAATTCAAGAACTGACCAGAAGCCCTGGTGCAGGGAACTCACATGTTTGAATACCATGTGCCTCTTTAGCTTTGTACTTCTCGTTGGTTAAACAGATGGCTGTTTCTGAGCAGCTGCTTGGTTCATTCTCACAGAACCCAGACTCCTCTTCGGCTTTGCCTAGGGCCTTAGTCATTCAAGGGAGGATAAACTCTAGGATTCCCTATCGTGAATGTATCCTTTGGGGACTTGACAAAGGAAAAGAATATTAAAATCTTTCTGGGTTTAATCCTATGGCAGAAGAAATCTCCTCTCTAGAGTTAAGTTCTTGTCCACAAGCGATGCCTGACCTTTTAATCAGACCCTAAAAAGTTAGATTGTCATCCTTGGATAAGTCCCTGGGTTTCCAGAGAAAGTTCTATGCCTCCTGAATCTTTAGGACAAGCGGTATCCACCAAACAGCACTGGTCAGTTTCTCTCTATCCAAGATCAGCCAGTCGCAGGCCTTCATAGACCAGGAAGATGCTACTCCAAGAGAAGCCAGAGGAAGCAATGTCAGGACGCCTAACTTCGGCACATAGATGACCAAATATGCAGACACACACACATCCCCCACTCCAGCCCTCCTTGGAGAGACACGGGCTGTGCCTGGCCACACCTCCACCAGGTTAAACCTCGTCAGATGGTTGTTAAGGTCAACGAGGTCTACAGAATAGAGTTTATTCTCACCCATTTTCTACCTGACTCTTATCCAGAATTCACTGGGTAAGTTTTGGCCATGAGCGTAGCGATGGAGCCTCATATGAGACTTGCATACTTCCTCGAGGAGGCCTGCCTGCAAAGTTAAGTTTTAGGATTCCCATTGAGGAAATCAGTTCCTCAATTCTCTCCTTTGCATGTCCTTTTTCGGTTTATGACGCTGAATATTTCTGTAACTCTCTGTAAGTTGGGGGCCTCTTTGGGGACTATTATCTTTTGGCAAACACCATTACTCATCAAAATGTATTAACCAGGGCCAGCCACAAAACAAAGTGCTATAAGCAGTGGGCTTGCAAAACCAACAAGACGAGAAAAAGAAATACAAATGAAGAGAGATCCAAGATGGCCGATTAACAACAGCTCAGGATTGTAGCTCCCAGTGAAAGCGCAGAGAGCGAGTGGACGCCTCACTTTCAGATGAATTTTTGTTGCCCACAGACTGGGAGATTCCCGGCGGAGGAGCCACACGGGTCACCAGCGCGACTTTTTTGGCCAGCACGGCTGTTTTGCCGTCGCCCCGACACGGCACTTCTCGGCGCGGAGTATACGGGACGGGGTGCCCTTTGAGTCTGGCTCGGCTGGTCCCATCCCCACAAGGAGAACAGCAATTGGAAGC